>JBAIZL010000006.1:105474001-105691501 GCA_036971475.1 Prosapia bicincta | reverse complement strand
ATGGAAACAAAGTTCGATGGGTATAGAAAGCAAAGCAACGGAAAGTAAATTTCGCAGGATATACAATTCCACAAAAAATGGAAACAAAGTTCGATAGGTGTAAGAATCACAACAAAAGGAATCAAAGTTCGATTGATATAAAGAGCAAAAACAAAGGGAAGTAAAATTCACTGGATATGTGAAACCCTGCGAATGGAAACAAAGTTCGATTGATATAGAAAGCACAAATAAAGGGAAGTAAAGTTCGATGGATATATGAAACCCTGCAATTGGAAACAAAGTTCGGTTGATATAGAAAGGACAAACAAAGGAAAGTAAAGTTCGATGGATATATGAAACCCTGCGAATGGAAACAAAGTTCGATTGATATTGGAAGGACAAACAAAGGGATGTAAAGTTCGCTGGATATATAAAACCCTGCGAATGGAAACAATGTTCAGTTGATATAGAAAGGACAAACAAAGGGAAGTAAATTTCGCTGGATATATGAAACACTGCGAATGGAAACCAGGTTCGATTGATATAGAAAGCACAAACAGAGGGAAGTAAAGTTCGATGGATATATGAAACCCTGCGAATGGAAACAAAGTTCGGTTGATATAGAAAGGACAAACAAAAGAAAATAAAGTTCGATGGATATATGAAATCCTGCGAATGGAAACAAAGTTCGGTTGATATAGAAAGCACAAACAAAAGAAAGTAAAGTTCGATGGATATATGAAACCTTGCGAATGGAAACAAAGTTCGGTTGATATAGAAAGCACAAACAAGGGAAGTAAAGTTCGCTGGATATATGAAACCTTGCGAATGGAAAAAAGGTTGGTTGATATAGAAAGGACAAACAAAGGGAAGTAAAGTTCGCTGGATATATGAAACCTTGCGAATGGAAACCAGGTTCGATTGATATAGAAAGCACAAAGAGAGGGAAGTAAAGTTCGATGGATATATGAAACCCTGCGAATGGAAACAAAGTTCGGTTGATATAGAAAGGACAAACAAAAGAAAATAAAGTTCGATGGATATATGAAACCCTGCGAATGGAAACAAAGTTCGGTTGATATAGAAAGCACAAACAAAAGAAAGTAAAGTTCGATGGATATATGAAACCCTGCGAATGGAAACAAAGTTCGGTTGATATAGAAAGCACAAACAAAAGAAAGTAAAGTTCGATGGATATATGAAATCCTGCGAATGGAAACAAAGTTCGGTTGATATAGAAAGCACAAACAAAAGAAAGTAAAGTTCGATGGATATATGAAACCTTGCGAATGGAAACAAAGTTCGGTTGATATAGAAAGCACAAACAAAAGAAAGTAAAGTTCGATGGATATATGAAACCCTGCGAATGGAAAAAAGGTTGGTTGATATAGAAAGGACAAACAAAAGAAAATAAAGTTCGATGGATATATAAAACCTTGCGAATGGAAACAAAGTTCGGTTGATATAGAAAGCACAAACAAAAGAAAGTAAAGTTCGATGGATATATGAAACCCTGCGAATGGAAACAAAGTTCGGTTGATATAGAAAGCACAAACAAAAGAAAGTAAAGTTCGATGGATATATAAAACCTTGCGAATGGAAACAAAGTTCGGTTGATATAGAAAGCACAAACAAAAGAAAGTAAAGTTCGATGGATATATGAAACCTTGCGAATGGAAACAAAGTTCGGTTGATATAGAAAGCACAAACAAAAGAAAGTAAAGTTCGATGGATATATGAAACCTTGCGAATGGAAACAAAGTTCGGTTGATATAGAAAGCACAAACAGAGGGAAGTAAAGTTCGATGGATATATGAAACCCTGCGAATGGAAACAAAGTTCGGTTGATATAGAAAGGACAAACAAAAGAAAATAAAGTTCGATGGATATATGAAATCCTGCGAATGGAAACAAAGTTCGGTTGATATAGAAAGCACAAACAAAAGAAAGTAAAGTTCGATGGATATATGAAACCCTGCGAATGGAAAAAAGGTTGGTTGATATAGAAAGGACAAACAAAGGGAAGTAAAGTTCGCTGGATATATGAAACCTTGCGAATGGAAACCAGGTTCGATTGATATAGAAAGCACAAAGAGAGGGAAGTAAAGTTCGATGGATATATGAAACCCTGCGAATGGAAACAAAGTTCGGTTGATATAGAAAGGACAAACAAAAGAAAATAAAGTTCGATGGATATATGAAACCCTGCGAATGGAAACAAAGTTCGGTTGATATAGAAAGCACAAACAAAAGAAAGTAAAGTTCGATGGATATATGAAACCCTGCGAATGGAAACAAAGTTCGGTTGATATAGAAAGCACAAACAAAAGAAAGTAAAGTTCGATGGATATATGAAATCCTGCGAATGGAAACAAAGTTCGGTTGATATAGAAAGCACAAACAAAAGAAAGTAAAGTTCGATGGATATATGAAACCTTGCGAATGGAAACAAAGTTCGGTTGATATAGAAAGCACAAACAAAAGAAAGTAAAGTTCGATGGATATAAGAAACCCTGCGAATGGAAAAAAGGTTGGTTGATATAGAAAGGACAAACAAAAGAAAATAAAGTTCGATGGATATATAAAACCTTGCGAATGGAAACAAAGTTCGGTTGATATAGAAAGCACAAACAAAAGAAAGTAAAGTTCGATGGATATATAAAACCCTGCGAATGGAAACAAAGTTCGGTTGATATAGAAAGCACAAACAAAAGAAAGTAAAGTTCGATGGATATATGAAACCTTGCGAATGGAAACAAAGTTCGGTTGATATAGAAAGCACAAACAAAAGAAAGTAAAGTTCGATGGATATATAAAACCTTGCGAATGGAAACAAAGTTCGGTTGATATAGAAAGCACAAACAAAAGAAAGTAAAGTTCGATGGATATATGAAACCTTGCGAATGGAAACAAAGTTCGGTTGATATAGAAAGCACAAACAAAAGAAAGTAAAGTTCGATGGATATATGAAACCCTGCGAATGGAAAAAAGGTTGGTTGATATAGAAAGGACAAACAAAGGGAAGTAAAGTTCGCTGGATATATGAAACCCTGCGAATGGAAAAAAGGTTGGTTGATATAGAAAGGACAAACAAAGGGAAGTAAAGTTCGCTGGATATATGAAACACTGCGAATGGAAACCAGGTTCGATTGATATAGAAAGCACAAAGAGAGGGAAGTAAAGTTCGATGGATATATGAAACCCTGCGAATGGAAAAAAGGTTGGTTGATATAGAAAGGACAAACAAAGGGAAGTAAAGTTCGCTGGATATATGAAACACTGCGAATGGAAACCAGGTTCGATTGATATAGAAAGCACAAAGAGAGGGAAGTAAAGTTCGATGGATATATGAAACCCTGCGAATGGAAAAAAGGTTGGTTGATATAGAAAGGACAAACAAAGGGAAGTAAAGTTCGCTGGATATATGAAACACTGCGAATGGAAACCAGGTTCGATTGATATAGAAAGCACAAAGAGAGGGAAGTAAAGTTCGATGGATATATGAAACCCTGCGAATGGAAACAAAGTTCGGTTGATATAGAAAGGACAAACAAAAGAAAATAAAGTTCGATGGATATATGAAACCCTGCGAATGGAAACAAAGTTCGGTTGATATAGAAAGCACAAACAAAAGAAAGTAAAGTTCGATGGATATATGAAACCCTGCGAATGGAAACAAAGTTCGGTTGATATAGAAAGGACAAAAAAAAGTAAGTAAAGTTCGATGGAAATATGAAACCCTGCGAATGGAAACAAAGTTCGGTTGATATAGAAAAGACAAACAAAGGTAAGTAAAGTTCGATGGATATATGAAACCCTGCGAATGGAAACAAAGTTAGGTTGATATAAGAAGGACAAACAAAGGGAAGTAAAGTTCGATGGATATATGAAACCCTGCGAATGGAAACCAGGTTCGATTGATATAGAAAGCACAAACTAGGGAAGTAAAGTTCGATGGATATACGAAACCCTGCGAATGGAAACAAAGTTCGGTTGATATAGAAAGGACAAACAAAGGTAAGTAAAGTTCGCTGGATATATGAAACCCTGCGAATGGAAACAAAGTTCAGTTGATATAGAAAGGACAAACAAAGGTAAGTAAAGTTCGATGGATATATGAAACCCTGCGAATGGAAACAAAGTTCGGTTGATATAGAAAAGACAAACAAAGGTAAGTAAAGTTCGATGGATATATGAAACCCTGCGAATGGAAACAAAGTTAGGTTGATATAAGAAGGACAAACAAAGGGAAGTAAAGTTCGATGGATATATGAAACCCTGCGAATGGAAACCAGGTTCGATTGATATAGAAAGCACAAACTAGGGAAGTAAAGTTCGATGGATATACGAAACCCTGCGAATGGAAACAAAGTTCGATTGATATAGAAAGCACAAACAAGAGAAGTAAAGTTCGCTGGATATATGAAACCCTGCGAATGGAAACAAAGTTCGATTAATATAGAAAGCACAAACAAAAGAAAGTAAAGTTCGATGGATATATGAAACCCTGCGAATGGAAACAAAGTTCGGTTGATATAGAAAGGATAAACAAAAGAAAGTAAAATTCGATGGATATATAAAACCCTGCGATTGGAAACAAAGGTCGGTTGATATAGAAAGCACAAACAAGGGAAGTAAAGTTCGCTGGATATATGAAACCCTGCGAATGGAAACAAATTTCGGTTGATATAGGAAGGACAAACAAAGGGAAGTAAAGTTCGCTGGATATATGAAACCCTGCAAATGGAAACAAAGTTCGGTTGATATAGGAAGGACAAACAAAAGAAAGTAAAGTTCGATGGATATATGAAACCCTGCGAATGGAAACAAAGTTCGGTTGATATAGAAAGGACAAACAAAGGTAAGTAAAGTTCGCTGGATATATGAAACCCTGCGAATGGAAACCAATTTCGGTTGATATAGAAAGGACAAACAAAGGTAAGTAAAGTTCGCTGGATATATGAAACCCTGCGAATGGAAACAAAGTTCAGTTGATATAGAAAGGACAAACAAAGGTAAGTAAAGTTCGATGGATATATGAAACCCTGCGAATGGAAACAAAGTTAGGTTGATATAGGAAGGACAAACAAAGGGAAGTAAAGTTCGATGGATATATGAAACCCTGCGAATGGAAACCAGGTTCGATTGATATAGAAAGCACAAACTAGGGAAGTAAAGTTCGATGGATATACGAAACCCTGCGAATGGAAACAAAGTTCGATTGATATAGAAAGCACAAACAAGAGAAGTAAAGTTCGCTGGATATATGAAACCCTGCGAATGGAAACAAAGTTCGATTAATATAGAAAGCACAAACAAAAGAAAGTAAAGTTCGATGGATATATGAAACCCTGCGAATGGAAACAAAGTTCGGTTGATATAGAAAGGATAAACAAAAGAAAGTAAAATTCGATGGATATATAAAACCCTGCGATTGGAAACAAAGGTAGGTTGATATAGAAAGCACAAACAAGGGAAGTAAAGTTCGCTGGATATATGAAACCCTGCGAATGGAAACAAATTTCGGTTGATATAGGAAAGACAAACAAAGGGAAGTAAAGTTCGCTGGATATATGAAACCCTGCAAATGGAAACAAAGTTCGGTTGATATAGGAAGGACAAAAAAAAGAAAGTAAAGTTCGATGGATATATGAAACCCTGCGAATGGAAACAAAGTTCGGTTGATATAGAAAGCACAAACAAAAGAAAGTAAAGTTCAATGGATATATGAAACCCTGCGAATTGAAAGCAGGTTCGATTGATATAGAAAGCACAAACAGAGGGAAGTAAAGTTCGATGGATATATGAAACCCTGCGAATGGAAACAAAGTTCGGTTGATATAGAAAAGACAAACAAAGGTAAGTAAAGTTCGATGGATCTATGAAACCCTGCGAATGGAAACAAATTTCGGTTGATATAGAAAGGACAAACAAAGGTAAGTAAAGTTCGATGGATATATGAAACCCTGCGAATGGAAACAAAGTTCGGTTGATATACAAAAGGACAAACAAACGTAAGTAAAGTTCGCTGGATATATGAAACCCTGCGAATGGAAACAAAGTTCGGTTGATATACAAAAGGACAAACAAAGGGAAGTAAAGTTCGCTGGATATATGAAACCTTGCGAATGGAAACAAAGTTCGGTTGATATAGAAAGGACAAACAGAGGGAAGTAAAGTTCGATGGATATATGAAACCCTGCGAATGGAATCAAATTTCGGTTGATATAGAAAAGACAAACAGAGGGAAGTAAAGTTCGATGGATATATGAAACCCTGCGAATGGAAACAAAGTTCGGTTGATATACAAAAGGACAAACAAAGGGAAGTAAAGTTCGCTGGATATATGAAACCTTGCGAATGGAAACAAAGTTCGGTTGATATAGAAAGGACAAACAGAGGGAAGTAAAGTTCGATGGATATATGAAACCCTGCGAATGGAATCAAATTTCGGTTGATATAGAAAAGACAAACAGAGGGAAGTAAAGTTCGATGGATATATGAAACCCTGCGAATGGAAACAAAGTTCGGTTGATATAGGAAAGACAAACAAAGGTAAGTAAAGTTCGCTGGATATATGAAACCCTGCGAATGGAAACAAAGTTCGGTTGATATAGAAAGGACAAACAGAGGGAAGTAAAGTTCGATGGATATATGAAACCCTGCGAATGGAAACAAAGTTCGGTTGATATACAAAAGGACAAACAAACGTAAGTAAAGTTCGATGGATATATGAAACCCTGCGAATGGAAACAAAGTTCGGTTGATATAGAAAGGACAAACAAAGGGAATTAAAGTTCGCTGGATATATGAAACCCTGCGAATGGAAACAAATTTCGGTTGATATAGGAAGGACAAACAAAGGGAAGTAAAGTTCGCTGGATATATGAAACCCTGCAAATGGAAACAAAGTTCGGTTGATATAGAAAGCACAAACAAAAGAAAGTAAAGTTCGGTGGATATATGAAACCCTGCGAATGGAAACAAAGTTCGGTTGATATAGAAAGGATAAACAAAAGAAAGTAAAATTCGATGGATATATAAAACCCTGCGAATGGAAACAAAGTTCGGTTGATATAGAAAGCACAAACAAGGGAAGTAAAGTTCGCTGGATATATGAAACCCTGCGAATGGAAACAAAGTTCGGTTAATATAGAAAGCACAAACAAGGGAAGTAAAGTTCGCTGGATATATGAAACCCTGCGAATGGAAACAAAGTTCGGTTGATATAGAAAGCATAAACAAGGGAAGTAAAGTTCACTGAATATAAGAATCCCAAAAAATGGAAACAAAGTTCGATGTGTGTAAGTAGCACAACAAAAGGAAACAAAGCTCGTAGGATATTTAAAGAAAATTTAAAAGGAAGCGAGGTTCGCTGGATATTAGAAACCCTACCATGGGAATAAAGTTCGAATGATATAAGAAGTACAACAGAAAGGAACAAAGCTTGGTGGAAAGAATAAATTCAACAAGGAGAAACAAAGTTCGATGGGTATATGAAGATCAACAAAAGGAAGCAAAATTCGATTGATAAAAGAAGTCCAACTAAAAGAATAAAAGTACAATGGATATAAGAAACCTCATAAAAGGAAACCAAGTTCAATGGATATAAAAAGCAAAAACAAAAGGAGACAGAGTTCGCTGGTTATTAAAAGCAAAAACAAAGGGAGGCAAAGTTCTCTGGATATTAACTTAGAGAAACAAAGTACGATTGATATAAGAAGCCCAAAAGAGAGAAACAAGGTTCGATGGATATGATAAGTACAACTAAATGAAACAAAGTTTGTTGGGTATAAGAAGCCCACCAAAGAAAAACAAATTTCGATGGGTATAAGAGCACAACAATGGGAAACAAAGATCTATGGATATAAAGACCAAAATAAAGGGAAACAATATTTGCTACATTTAAGAAGTCCAACAAGTCTAAGTAAAGTTCCATGTGTATGAGAAGTACAACAAAATGACAGACACTTTGTTTATTCGCGAGCAACTTAATCCGGCTAAGCAATACCTCTCCCAATTCAAATTTCCAGGGAGACTCATGCTCTGCAGTTTTTTGGAATACATTTTATAAAATGATTGAAGATGACAAAAAGAATTGTTTTTGATTAGCTTATAACTTGGAAATAAGTAGGCCCAATTCAATCTGTAGGGGAGTAATTGAATTCGATTACTCACACTACGTAGCTTGTAAGTAACAAAATAAATAGTAAACAAGGGAAGGTAAATTGATTTACTGTTTTCGTTTAAAACTGATACAATCAATTTTTGTATTATATATAATTTTATTTCTAGATTCAATTGTGAATAATTACGAAAATTGAAAGTATTTCGCTGAAGGAAACAATTTTCTTGGGTCAGTTAATTTCTTATAAAAATGAGAAGTATTTCATTTTATCATTTTAAAATATAGTATTTGTGTTACTAAAAAGTGGGACGTTATTCCAAAACGCGATTGTCAGCTGTATTACAAATTATGGTTACCTAATAGTTCAGTTGGTATTATTGTAAATAATTATTGTCAACAATGAAACGTTTTTTCATGCATAAAAATCCTTCTAACCTTTGAATTATTGTTCGTATTCAAGGGGGAGATGAGGTAGCCTATTGGAATATGACGCTATCTGTAGAAGAATGTCTTACATTAAGTTAACCTACACTTCTGCCGCAACTCTCCTTTTTACTGATAAATAAAGGAAGCAAGAAGTCTGGTTTATGCCTGAAGGCAGAAGGCAGCTTTGTGTGTGGAAGGCCATGTTAGTGGGGGACTGTGACGTAACGGCCCTGCAGCTCTCAAGTCGGAGCTGACCAGTGGTTCAGAGCTTGTGCGTATGTAGACATCGAGTGTTGTGCCAGTGTGACACGAGACAATATAGTGGTTAGTGTTGTTAACTAAAATTCCGTGGTAGGCCTGTATTTTAGCTATAGTTGGTATTTATTTAATCTTAAATTACATTGGAGTTTATAAATAAATATTTTAACCGTATACTAAAATTAAGTGATAAACGCTGATTAAAGAATAATTAATACTTTTTTTTAGTTTTAATTTATAAAGATAATTAGTTTACTTAGCTAGGATAAAATTCTGTAAAATATGCCATGCCATTAATTTTTTCTTAAAACAAAGTGATATAATTTGTTTTCAATCGACACAGTTATTAAATATACACTGGAATTATTATTAGGTAAGAACATCCGACATTCTAACCTAACAACAAATACAAAACAGGTTTGTCAATGTCGGAAGTGACGTAGGTAAAATATCTAGAATGACCAAACTTTCAGTAAAAGTCAAATAAAACAAGTTATGTGTTTAGTTGCTTATACATTGTACTTCAACATACTATAACACTCTTGTCATGTAACAGGATGAGGTACTGTATGAAAAGAGAAAGCTGGTATTTCCCAATAGTCTCAGCTTGATCGAAATACATCGCTTCGTCAAGATCGAAGAATTGTGTTGACTAATTAGTTGCCAATGCGGATAAAATTCCAAGTGGTGATCATTTTGTCCATTGTTCGTAGGGAAAACACGTCATTAATTAATTAAATTCTCTGTAAATAAATTCTTTAAATGCGGAAATTACGATAATCATGTCTAATCGTTTTATTTGTTTCTTCATCGAAAGTTTATATCCCTGTAAGTGAAAAAAGTACGTCTTTCACATATTACATGAGAAAGAAGCAAATAATTACTATGAACAAAAGATTTTAACAAGAAGCTTTGAAAATAACAACATTAAAACAAAAAATTGCGTTTATGTTAGTAAAACACCGTCTATGGAGAAGAGGTAATGCTCAAGTAAACCTACTTAGAACATGAAATTTGTTCAAGGGCTTTAATAATAAAAAAAAAAGTATAAATACCTGCTCAACAAATATAAATACCTAATTTTATACTGAATACTTTATATTGACAGGTCTTCAAAAACAATAATTTTAATTATTTAAATAACATTATTAAAAATCATTTTTATGGAATAATTAATGCGATCAGTATGTATGGCCTATAAATAATATTTATTGAATGGACTGTGAATAATATATAGGTTTTAAGCAGTGGCATAGGGATATAAGGCGATATCACGTGTACATCGTCGTATAGGTGAAGTATTCTACCATAAGAAGGTCTACTCATTAATACCTAATACGACAAAATTAAGTTATACAAAATTAGACGGATTATTAAAAAAACCAAAAACGAGGAAGCAGTAAACATGTACTCAGTATTCCACACTTATAATTAGCTATTGTGATCAGTGTGAAACATAACCTCGAAAATACAATATAAGAATCCAGATACATTGAAACTATTAAACACCTCTAATTGGTTAATAAATAATAATATACTAATCATAAACTGCCAAATAAATGCAATGCGCTTCTTTTTATCTCCATATTTATTGATGATAATTGTAAAATAAACAAGTTAGATAACATTTAAATAAGAAACTTTTTGAACGATTAATAACAATGTCCTAATAGGCTATTTTTTTAAATTACTAAAACTAGATTTTTGTAAACTCAAGTGACATCAGTCACTTATGTCGTAACATCAGTTTAGGCGTTACGAAACTATTTTCCAGTTGTTTTAAAGTTTAAATAAAAGGAATAAATTAAAATACAGAATTTCATCAAGCCTCTATGTTCGCATAAAAATGTCAATAGAAATCGTTGTAGGCATAAATAAAAAAAACCTTTAAGTCATACGTCGGTCGTTACAGAATTAAATATTGATTGTCGTTTTGAAATGACCAGTCAAACTGACTATTATTGCCTATTTGAACTTTAAGAAAAAAATTATAAATTATAGACAAGATTTAGGAAGGGCATATAACCCTCTGGCCTGAATATAAAATAAGATATCTATTTGAGCCTAGTTTGAAACTTTGTGACTTAACGAATAATATTGTGACTATCTATTTTTATGATGTCAATTTTATAATTAAAATTAGAAAAATAGTTTGCCAACTACGGTCGATCAGGCTTATGGGGTTTGTAATATCTTTCTCCTAATCAGGGACTGGTGGTTTGCCACTGGAATTGATAAGGTTGCCTTGGATATTTCTTCTTCGTTCTTTGTCCTGTGACATATGTGAACATTACCCGCTTTCTAAATACCAAATACCTTTCTAATTTTATTTCGACTTAAGTTCATAATACATTGTGTGTATCAATGCATGCACAAACTTTTGCCATTCGATCCCGATAGATTTGAAATAAATTAATGTAACCATTACTTCCATTGTATTATCCAGGGGCGGGTTCAGGAATTATATTTTGAGCAGGCACGGTTTAGGGGAGTCGTGACTATCTTTAGCGCCCTCCCCCAGAAATTGTTTACAATTTGAATCGTGTGTTTGAGGGCAATTTTACTTTCAAGGTAAATAAATAAGCTAAACAAAATATCGATTATTTGCTATTTTATTATTTTTTGGTGCATTCTAAATTTCGCTATAATATTATGAGCGTTTCTTTTTTACCTTAGATATAGCCTAGAACTATTATATTTTTAAATTATTGACAATTAAGAAGGATTATAAGAAATAAATATAATTTTTTATATAGGTTATGACCTTTTGCTTTTTTAAACACTAAACGTTTCGAATTTCTTTCCGAAATTCCTTTTCAAGAGCTCAATTTTAATTAAACAATTATACAACATAACCTAGTATTTATAAAATACATAACATTATATGAAACATAATAAAAATTAACAAATTATAAAACTCTTAATAAATATCCATTTACAACTCAAAATTTTTCTATCACTGTGAAATTTCTATCACTTTAGGAGCTCTTGAAAAGGAATTTCGGAAAAAAATTCGAAACGTTCAGTGTTTAAAAAAGCAAAATTGTCTGTGATCTGTCATTAGCCTTTAGAAAAAATAAAGTTATTAACAGACATTAAATAAATATAAAAGTGTTGCCACTGATATTACCTAATATTGCATTTTATACCTATAATGATATAGAGGTTTAATGATATAGAAAAACTATTAATCTTCGAATATTTGATAGTTTCTGTAACCGAAAATGAGCACAAATAACGAATGTTACAAATCTAGCCGTAAATTGTGCAAATGGTCACGTAATTAGAGCACTTTATGAATTTTGTATTGATTATTCTTTAAATTATTTTTTGTTGCAACTATCACTATTAGAAATATTTGTAGCTCTTCACTTATCCACATATACATATTTAAATTTTAATGTAACCAGACATATTACACAATTATTACAAATACCAAAAAAATCATTTAAAAGTATACTAACAAGTCTTTTCAGGTATAAAATTGTATATGTTTACAGTCGTAACATTTCATATAACTTAGTAAATAAAATTGAATGCATTACAATAAATATTTCGACCTTACACAAGTAATAAAGTGATAAAATGATATTTAAAATTAATTTATAATAAACATGAAGTAGCCTATAAAGGCATTGTATAATCCTTCCAGTTTAAACTGAAACAAATAAATAAAAAAATTTTAAGTAAATAAGTAGACATTCTGGGGAGGGATTAAATGTAAAATAATAATAATAATAACTGTGTTCCATTGAAAAATCGGAATAAAAATATAGTTAATGACAAATAAAAGAAATCTAAGACAGACATAGGGGCTAAGCGAGTTTCCAAAATGTACTTTATTACATCATTTCAAAATATTTCCTTCAATTCCATTACAAAACGACAGTAAAAAGGCCCTCAGTAATATTTTCAAGTTACCTGTTAAAAATTATTTTTTTCAAAGCTTTTAAATACAGCGTATACGCTGTATAGCATATACTCAAAATATTTACCTCAAATAATTAATTTAGTATTTCAAAGAATTAGAACCTCGATAATTCGTACTAACTGGGGCAACGGCCCATCTGGGTTATCGAAAATTCGGGTTAGCCGGAGACTAGGGTAAAAATTAAAAAAATGCATTGTACTTATAGAAAAACTCCTTTATATATACCAAATAAAGAGTATTATGTGGACAAATGAAAGTTTATATTGAGCGCGTTCGCTCGCGTGTTTGTGTGTGCGTGTGTGTATATATATATATATATATATGTGTGTGTGTGTGTGTGTGTGTGTGTGTGTGTGTGTGAACATACATTTAATACATACATTTTAAACTGCATATTGTATAATTGTATATACACATAAACTCCACTACAATTCATATCTTGGCAAACAAATCTGTCAATCTTGGCTGTTTTATTTTCGTGCTGTGCGATCCCTTAGTCTTTTCAGCAAAAGACGCACAAAACATTACGCTCATTATTTTGTTTAACGCTCTTATACGTTTTTATTGTTGTTATTGTTGTGTTATTGTATTCAAAATCATTCCGGTTTATCCGGAGATCCAGACAACGGAGTCCAACGTATCGATGTTCTTCTGAAAAACGAGTTGCGGGTATATTTTAGGCTAACACCTCAAGCCCGGTAGAGAGTACTTTCAAGTTAGTAACCTACTCTATTCACAGAGACGCATCATGTGCCTTCCTCAATATATTTATTCTATCTTCACTCTCTGCACAGAGTGCATTCATTAGCCACCTATATTATCTCGGTAAAGTGTAGGCCTAAGTCCTTGCTGCAGACCGTTGGGTTATATCTTAACTTAATCCTGATACTTATAAACGCATCACATCCTTCACAAGCAACAGAAGCTTAACTCTTGTTGTTCACCTTCAAATACACATTTAGATAGTCGTTTGTTTATTTTTAGTATTGAAGGCGATCTATTTGCATAACAATTGCCGCCTATAAAAGGTATGAAAGGATTGGGGATGAAGAAACATAAACATCCTGTTAGAGGATATAGGAAGATTAAAACATGTTGTAGAATCAGCTGTTCTCCTCTTGCAAGAAGAGATAAGAAAAGGTTGTTGGATTAAATAGGACAACGGGAAAAATTTCCCCTGGCACTGGCAAGGGGGGGGGATATAGCATGTTGTAGAATCAGCTGTTCTCCTCTTGCAAGAAGAGATAAGAAAAGGTTGTTGGATTAAATAGGACAACGGGAAAGACTTCCCCTGGCACTGGCAAGGGGGGGCATAGCATGTTGTAGAATCAGGTGTTCTCCCCTTGCAAGAAGAGATAAGAAAAGGTTGTTGGATTAAATAGGACAACGGGAAAGACTTCCCCTGGCACTGGCAAGGGAGGGCATAGCATGTTGTAGAATCAGGTGTTCTCCCCTTGCAAGAAGAGATAAGAAAAGGTTGTTGGATTAAATAGGACAACGGGAAAGACTTCCCCTGGCACTGGCAAGGGGGGAGGGGGGCATGACGGCATCGAATAGCATAAATACGTACTAATTAGATAGGTTTACTTAGTTCGAAATATGTGGTTATAGAGTCTAAGATCAGCATTTGTGAGCCGAATGCGGCATTGACACATTCTGGGTATAAGTAGATTTGGTTTTTATTTTTATTTTCACAGAAATAGAATAAAAATGTTGAAAACATTTTATTAATAATTTTCATTAAACATAAAATCAAACAGCAAGAAATAATTGAAAGAAATACGTCATTGCATTTGATCATCAGATGGTTTCAACTCTAAACGTGTAACTGACGTACGAGCTATATCGTTTATTGAACCCGGAAATATAATTATTGATTCCTGTTTTCCCCTGTCTTGCCCAAACACGATGGTTCTCCCGTCCTGAACAAGTCACCCCTCTAGAAAATTTTGACTTCTATTTAAGGTGAGTCATTAATTTTTCAAGCTCTCATTTATTGAAACTATTCGTAGGCCATCAATAGTAGGCTATACGCTGTGTTGGAAATGTAAATGTAGGCAGGATTAAGCTAGGGAATTAAACTCTCAGGTATAGGATGTAGGGGTTTCCTGCCCCGTTGCATCAGTTCTGTAAGATCTAAGTCGTATAGAATACCTACTTTCTATTGGGGCTCACACCATGTAGCGAGAGAGACAGGAAAGTATTGGGAATGTAGACTGGATTAAGGTAGGGACATAAAACTCTTTGGTAAAGGATGTAGGGGTTTCCTGCCCCGTTGCATCAGTTCTGTAAGATCTAAGTCGTATAGAATACCTACTTTCTATTGGGGCTCACACCATGTAGCGAGAGAGACAGGAAAGTATTGGGAATGTAGACTGGATTAAGGTAGGGACATAAAACTCTTTGGTAAAGGATGTAGGGGGTTTCTGTTCATTAAAATCCCTTTTGCAGGATCGCAGACGTATAATATACCCACATTCTATTTGGGCTTAGAGCTTGTAGCGAGAAAGATTATGAAGGGTTTATTGATTATTTATTGACTAGATTAGCTCAAGCAAAGGGCGTAATGATCGTCAAGTAAAAGGAATTATTACGGTGGCGTCGGGGCAGGGTCTCTTATCTGAAGTAAATTTCTTTTCAAAGTAGATAAAGTGTGTTGTCTGGTCGCAGTATTATAAATCAACTGTAGCTATTAAATGTACGCATACAACAGTTACTTTAAACATTTAGTAAGGTCTCAGAAATACAACATTCAATAAAAAAATATCTATAAACAGCTTAAGACAGTAAACTACACCTGTTTTCTGTCTTTGAAGTAAGATTTTCTTGAATAACTCTGAAATCCGTAATCACATTGCTGTTGGGAATGTAGTTTAAAAGCTACCGTCAACACTAAATACCTACTTACGTACTTAAAGATAAACAATTACAAAGTGAAAGTAAAAATATCACTTTCTCTTTTAAAGTCTCTGTTTTCTGATTTGGAACAAGAGCCAAACAGCCTCACTATACCTTCGATATAACAGGATGTCGTAAAATAATACCCCACCCCTTGTAACATCCACTCTATCTCCAGTCAGACTACACCATCCTCTTCTAACATCCACTCTAACTCCAGTCAGACCTCCATATCCCTCTGTAACATCCACTCTATCTCCAGTCAGACTACACCATCCGCTTCTAACATCCACTCTAACTCCAGTCAGACCTCCCCATCCCTCTGTAACATCCACTCTATCTCCAGTCAGACTACAACATATCTCTGTAACATCCACTCTTATTCTAGTCAGACTACCCGATCCCTCTATAACATCCATTCTAACTCTAAGTCAGACTACCCCATACCTCTGTAACATCCACTCTTACTCTATTCAGACTACCCCATACCTCAGTAACATCCACTCTATCTCCAGTCAGACTAGCCCATCCTTCTGTAATATCACCTCTAACTCCAGTCAGACTACCCCATCCTTCTGTAATATCCACTTTAACTCCAGTCAGACTACCCCATCCTTCAGTAATATCCACTTTAACTCCAGTCAGACTACCCCATCCTTCTGTAATATCCACTTTAACTCCAGTCAGACTACCCCATCCTTCTGTAATATCCACTTTAACTCCAGTCAGACTACCCCACCCTTCTGTAATATCCACTTTAACTCCAGTCAGACTACCCCTTCCTCTGTAATATCCACTTTACTCCAGTCAGACTACCCCACCCTTCTGTAATATCCACTTTAACTCCAGACAGACTACCCCACCCTTCTGTAATATCCACTTTAACTCCAGTCAGACTTCCCCGATCCCTTTATAATAGTCAAAAGTGTTTACTTGAAAGTGTTTACAAAACTTTTACTTCAAGATTTTCGTTTCCCAAATATAATTGCATAGTACAACGGACTAAATAGCAATATGAACACTATATGGCAATGTGGGTAAACTCTCGTAGACGACAAACTGTTTTGAGCCTAAAAAAATTAATTCATTATTTTATAGATGATAATTTTTATTAAAATCTGAATCACACCTACTAACATCTTTGTTGTCTCAATCAAACATACATCTTTGTGACTCGAGACTGAATTATAAACTTACATATACTTATTATTTTCTTATTCATTTGTTTTCTTTTATTAAATGTTTTTCTACTTTTGATGACTCCATGGTTTTATAGTTTGTTAGGAAAATTTATTTGTTAAGAATGAAACTTCCAAGCGGGTATATACGTCGTTATGACGCCTAAAGAGAAAATGTATACCGCAGGTATATGACAGCCAACACGGAATGAAACTTCCAAGAGGGTACATACCTCGTTATGACTCCTAAAGAGAAGATGTATACCGCAGGTATATGACAATCAACACAGAATGAAACTTCCAATAGGGTATATACGCCGTTATGACTCCTAAAGAGAAGATGTATACCGCAGGTATATGACAACCAACACGGAATGAAACTTCCAATAGGGTATATACGCCGTTATGACTCCTATAAAGAAGATGTATACCGCAGATATATGACAACCAACACGGAATGAAACTTCCAAGCGGGTATATACGTCGTTATGACTTGTAAAGAGAAGATGTATACCGCAGATATATGACAACCAACACGGAATGAAACTTCCAATAGGGTATATACGTCGTTATGACTCCTATAGAGAAGATGTATACCGCAGATATATGACAACCAACACGGAATGAAACTTCCAAGCGGGTATATACGTCGTTATGACTCCTAAAGAGAAGATGTATACCGCAGATATATGACAACCAACACGGAATGAAACTTCCAAGCGGGTATATACGTCGTTATGACTCCTAAAGAGAAGATGTATACCGCAGGTATATGACAACCAACACGGAATGAAACTTCCAAGCGGGTATATACGTCGTTATGACTTGTAAAGAGAAGATGTATACCGCAGATATATGACAACCAACACGGAATGAAACTTCCAATAGGGTATATACGTCGTTATGACTCCTAAAGAGAAGATGTATACTGCAGGTATATGACAACCAACACGGAATGAAACTTCCAATAGGGTATATACGTACTCCTATAGAGAAGATGTATACCGCAGGTATATGACAACCAACACGGAATGAAACTTCCAATAGGGTATATACGTCGTTATGACTCATATAGAGAAGATGTATACCGCAGATATATGACAACCAACACGGAATGAAACTTCCAAGCGGGTATATACGTCGTTATGACTCCTATAGAGAAGATGTATACCGCAGATATATGACAACCAACACGGAATGAAACTTCCAAGCGGGTATATACGTCGTTATGACTCCTAAAGAGAAGATGTATACTGCAGGTATATGACAATCAACACAGAATGAAACTTCCAAGCGGGTATATACGTCGTTATGGCTCCTAAAGAGAAGATGTATACCGCAGGTATATGACAATCAACACAGAATGAAACTTCCAAGCGGGTATATACGCCGTTATGACTCCTAAAGAGAAGATGTATACCGCAGGTATATGACAACCAACACGGAATGAAACTTCCAAGCGGGTATATACGTCGTTATGACTCCTAAAGAGAAGATGTATACTGCAGGTATATGACAATCAACACAGAATGAAACTTCCAAGCGGGTATATACGTCGTTATGACTCCTAAAGAGAAGATGTATACCGCAGGTATATGACAATCAACACAGAATGAAACTTCCAAGCGGGTATATACGTCGTTATGACTCCTATAGAGAAGATGTATACCGCAGATATATGACAACCAACACGGAATGAAACTTCCAAGCGGGTATATACGCCGTTATGACTCCTATAGAGAAGATGTATACCGCAGGTATATGACAATCAACACAGAATGAAACTTCCAAGCGGGTATATACGTCGTTATGACTCCTAAAGAGAAGATGTATACTGCAGGTATATGACAATCATCAAAGAATGAAACTTCCAAGCGGGTATATACGTCGTTATGACTCCTAAAGAGAAGATGTATACCGCAGGTATATGACAACCAACACGGAATGAAACTTCCAAGCGGGTATATACGTCGTTATGACTCCTAAAGAGAAGATGTATACCGCAGGTATATGACAACCAACACGGAATGAAACTTCCAAGCGGGTATATACGCCGTTATGACTCCTAAAGAGAAGATGTATACTGCAGGTATATGACAATCAACACAGAATGAAACTTCCAAGCGGGTATATACGTCGTTATGACTCCTAAAGAGAAGATGTATACTGCGGGTATATGACAATCAACACAGAATGAAACTTCCAAGCGGGTATATACGTCGTTATGACTCCTAAAGAGAAGATGTATACTGCAGGTATATGACAATCAACACAGAATGAAACTTCCAAGCGGTTATATACGTCGTTATGACTCCTAAAGAGAAGATGTATACCGCGGGTATATGACAATCAACACAGAATGAAACTTCCAAGCGGGTACATACGTCGTTATGACTCCTAAAGAGAAGATGTATACTGCAGGTATATGACAATCAACACAGAATGAAACTTCCAAGCGGGTACATACGTCGTTATGACTCCTAAAGAGAAGATGTATACTGCAGGTATATGACAATCATCAAAGAATGAAACTTCCAAGCGGGTATATACGTCGTTATGACTCCTAAAGAGAAGATGTATACCGCAGGTATATGACAACCAACACGGAATGAAACTTCCAAGCGGGTATATACGTCGTTATGACTCCTAAAGAGAAGATGTATACCGCAGGTATATGACAACCAACACGGAATGAAACTTCCAAGCGGGTATATACGCCGTTATGACTCCTAAAGAGAAGATGTATACTGCAGGTATATGACAATCAACACAGAATGAAACTTCCAAGCGGGTATATACGTCGTTATGACTCCTAAAGAGAAGATGTATACTGCGGGTATATGACAATCAACACAGAATGAAACTTCCAAGCGGGTATATACGTCGTTATGACTCCTAAAGAGAAGATGTATACTGCAGGTATATGACAATCAACACAGAATGAAACTTCCAAGCGGTTATATACGTCGTTATGACTCCTAAAGAGAAGATGTATACCGCGGGTATATGACAATCAACACAGAATGAAACTTCCAAGCGGGTACATACGTCGTTATGACTCCTAAAGAGAAGATGTATACTGCAGGTATATGACAATCAACACAGAATGAAACTTCCAAGCGGGTACATACGTCGTTGTGACTCCTAAAGAGAAGATGTATACTGCAGGTATATGACAATCAACACAGAATGAAACTTCCAAGCGGGTATATACGTCGTTATGACTCCTAAAGAGAAGATGTATACCGCAGGTATATGACAATCAACACAGAATGAAACTTCCAAGCGGGTATATACGTCGTTATGACTCCTAAAGAGAAGATGTATACCGCAGGTATATGACAATCAACACAGAATGAAACTTCCAAGCGGGTATATACGTCGTTATGACTCTTAAAGAGAAGATGTATACTGCAGGTATATGACAATCAACACAGAATGAAACTTCCAAGCGTGTATATACGTCGTTATGACTCCTAAAGAGAAGATGTATACCGCAGGTATATGACAACCAACACGGAATGAAACTTCCAAGCGGGTATATACGCCGTTATGACTCCTAAAGAGAAGATGTATACTGCAGGTATATGACAATCAACACGGAATGAAACTTCCAAGCGGGTATATACGTCGTTATGACTCCTATAGAGAAGATGTATACCGCAGGTATATGACAACCAACACGGAATGAAACTTCCAAGCGGGTATATACGTCGTTATGACTCCTAAAGAGAAGATGTATACCGCAGGTATATGACAACCAACACGGAATGAAACTTCCAAGCGGGTATATACGCCGTTATGACTCCTAAAGAGAAGATGTATACCGCGGGTATATGACAATTAACACAGAATGAAACTTCCAAGCGGGTACATACGTCGTTATGACTCCTAAAGAGAAGATGTATACTGCAGGTATATGACAATCAACACAGAATGAAACTTCCAAGCGGGTATATACGTCGTTATGACTCCTAAAGAGAAGATGTATACCGCAGGTATATGACAACCAACACGGAATGAAACTTCCAAGCGGGTATATACGTCGTTATGACTCCTAAAGAGAAGATGTAAACCGCAGGTATATGACAATCAACACAGAATGAAACTTCCAAGCGGGTATATACGTCGTTATGACTCCTAAAGAGAAGATGTATACCGCAGGTATATGACAATCAACACAGAATGAAACTTCCAAGCGGGTATATACCTTACTAAGAGTCGTACTGAGAGTACGTATACAACAGGTAGGCCTATATAAGGAACCTCCCAAGATGATAAAATTCTTCTACCTTGTATATGAAACCTAGAAGTTTGTCTACAGCTATCTGAAACATTGTTTCTATTTTTTAAGGATTTTCTAATATAGTTTATAACAAATATTTAAAATTTCATGTTTCCAACGTCGTTTTTTAAACTGCAATTAAACCTTATTTAAACCACAAAGTACAGTCTCCCACTAATGTCCATTTTACTTGTAATTATCTGTTTTCTGTTGAAATGGTTACAAACAAAATAATGAAATAATAAGAACAACGTGTGAGCGAAAGTGACGTGAGTTCGATAAGCTCTAACAACGTAATGAAGCGGAAATAGGTTTTTCATTATTGGTATGACTTCCGTTAGCAAACAGGAAATCTAAACGGCCCACGCAACCATAATTTCGCAGGCGGAACACGTAAGAAATGTTAAAAGGAAAATGGCGGCTGAAAAATTATCAATTAATTCTGTAAGTTGACTGAAAGCAATTACTATTGCCAATTCAGATTTCGAGAGTTTTATATCCGCGGCGTTGTTTCAAATTTTTCTCACTTGCGTAACCGTAAGTCTAACTTTTTCTGTTTTTAGCCAAGGAAGTCCCTATTAGGGCCTTAATATGTAAAAATTTTAGCTAAAATTCGTTTTCACCTTATAATAAAAAGAAATAAATTGAACATAGAAGCTGGATTAATTACACAAGATTGATAATTTGACACTTAGGCCTAGCATTAGTGAATTGTTTTGTATTCTCATTCAGAGAGCACTGAAAATACAATTTCAACTAAAAGCAAATTTTAAACAAGGCCAAAAACATTACGGTGACAAAGTTATAACAAACTTTAGAAATATTTCTTAAATTTTTGGTGAATTAATCTTTTTGGTAAAATCAGTATGTTTTGTCCAAATCCAAATTAGAGAATTAGTTTCAACTCATCCATTAAGGGATCTTGACAATTTTAAATTAATTATAAAAGTTGGGTATTTGGAGGTTGTATGAAATTAGTTATATTTCTCCTCTTCATTGGAGTAGGAGTGTATTTAAAGTAAAATAAAACACAGAAGAAGTTGGTCATATCGTATTTAGATGACAGGTTCCATTAAAATAGATACTGCAATCGCCTTCGTAGAAGTTAGTCAAACATTATCCGTCATTTAGGTATAGTTAGATATTGTGAAAGAAGAGCGGAACGGTTCCTGACAATTCGCTTTTTGGTTTTATTTTCTCCAAGGGATTGACGAGTCAACACGCTGCGACCTCCGTACTTCCGGTTGCCTCGCATATCCAACGATGGCAGGCTGTTTGTTTTTATCTTCAGTAAGTCTCGTCTTCTTATAAGTTAATCAAACATTATCCGTCATTTAGGTATAGTTAGATATTGTGAAAGAAGAGCGGAACGGTTCCTGACAATTCGCTTTTTGGTTTTATTTTCTCCAAGGGATTGACGAGTCAACACGCTGCGACCTCCGTACTTCCGGTTGCCTCGCATATCCAACGATGGCAGGCTGTTTGTTTTTATCTTCAGTAAGTCTCGTCTTCATATAAGTTAATCAAACATTATCCGTCATTTAGGTATAGTTAGATATTGTGAAAGAAGAGCGGAACGGTTCCTGACAATTCGCTTTTTGGTTTTATTTTCTCCACGGGATTGACGAGTCAACACGCTGCGACCTCCGTACTTCCGGTTGCCTCGCATATCCAACGATGGCAGGGTGTTTGTTTTTATCTTCAGTAAGTCTCGTCTTCATATAAGTTAATCAAACATTATCCGTCATTTAGGTATAGTTAGATATTGTGAAAGAAGAGCGGAACGATTCCTGACAATTCGCTTTTTGGTTTTATCTTCTCCAAGGGATTGACGCATGAACACGCTGCGACCTCCATACTTCCGGTTGCCTCGCATATCCAACGATGGCAGGCTGTTTGTTTTTGTCTTCAATAAGTCCTTGGGACCGTTCAGTTAGACCTAGAACGAGTCTGTCAGTCAACAAAACATGTTTATGACGGGCTTTCGACATAACAAGTTTGCTTTCTTGAGCTAAATACAGAGCTTACCGTGGACTTTATTGTTAAATCGAGCTGTAATAACAAGTCATAAATGTTGTAACTATCTTTCATTTTTAGGGGCCCAGCGAGAGGAGTTTCGGGGTAAACACCCTAAAGTATTATGCAGTCTTTTAAAATTCTTTTGTTGCCTAAAACTACTCTAAATAGGCCAGTGTTATATATATATATATACATATGTATATATAAATTTTATACTGCCACAAGGAAATGCAAATATTATAACTTGGAGTTAATTTTTCTATAAACTAGTTGACATAAATTAAGAGATGTTAATAAATGCGTTTGCAATGTCAGTAAAACTTCAGATAACTTCATTCAGTTACAGTTGCGTATTTTAGACATAACACTTCGGAAGAGCGTCTAAAGGTTCTAGCTATATCTTACATCTATTAGAAATTCTCTGTATTGGAGGAATGAGTTTAACCAACTTTCTACAGGAATTTGCCTTCAATGCCTTGTTACTTCTCGCTAGCCTTTAGTCTGATTGCCTAAATCGATAGCACTTTTTACATATGTTAAAACTTAATGTTGATTGAGTACGTGTACACTTTAAATTTGAATTAATTTAGGGTGAAGTTTAATTCAATAATTTTATATAAATTAGTTTACAGGCCCATTCAGAATGACCAAATTTCCCCAGCTCCCCTCTCAAAAAAAAAAAATTGCTTAAACGTAATCGCATTATTTTCCCTCTGTATATAGGTCCTCCTGAATCTTCCTGGTCATCTATTTCGCTCAATTATCTTTACACAGATAAATTCAGTTTTTTATATCTCTTTTATATTGCCATTTACTTTTTATTTAAATCCTTATTCATTTCTAATTTTTTCAATCGTCCCCAGCAACCACTACCCACAGTTAGGACCTTTACTAAGTTCCATGCTGCAATCGCTTTGTCCGAGGTTGGCTTTTTTTCTTCCAAGAATTTTTCCTCGAAAAATATGAATTATTAATAAAACGTATCTCTTCTTTCTCTCTCTAACACACACACACACACACACACACACACACACACACACACACACACACACACACACACACACACACACAAACACACTCACTCACTCACTCACTCACTCACACACACACACACACACACACACACACACACACACACACACACACACACACACACACACACACACACACACACACACACACACACACACACACACACACTCACTCTCTCACACACACACACACACACACACACACACACACACACACACACACACACACTCACACACACACACACACACACACACACACACACACACACACACACACACACACACACACACACACACACACACACACACACACACACACACACACACACACAAACACACACACACACACACACACACACACACACACACAAACACACTCACTCACTCACAAACATACACACACACACACACACACACAAACACACTCACTCACTCACTCGCGCGCGCACGCACACACACACACACACACGCGCGCGCGCTCGCGCGCTCACACACACATTTTGTTGTAGATGACTAATTTCATTTTAAGAATATCATTTCCAACATTTTTTATAAATTTAAGTAAATATAAAAAGATACTTCTATATTTGTATATCGATCTGAATTCTTTAAATTACAATTAATAAAAATAAAATGCAAATATGTTACAAATATATACGTTGTTTTACCCTTTTACTCACATTTTTACTCACCCTTTTTTACTCTGTGCCACTGAGTAATTTATTATGCAGTCAATTTTACAAGACAACAATTTTTAAACACTCTGATTGGCCTAAAGTTTAACAGTTAGGGTGAATATATTGTATAAAAAATCAGATGCAAACTAAAGCTTTACCGTATTTTAATTCTAATACCAATTCAATCGCCAAATTGTATTAAAAAATCAGCACCTCTTAATTTAATATACCTTCAACTTACTTTTATCGTAAGCATAAATCAAACACAGTCATTTCAACAGTTAAAAATTTTTAATAGGTTATAAAAGGTGTAATTGGTACATAAGATACGTCCACAGGTCTGCTGTAGGAACCGAGCTGGCACAAAAGCGCATACGTTTCAACATATGAGAAAAGGACAATTGGGTATTGTGCACACTTTCAACATTAAAACAGTGAAAGCGATACTAGGTTAGGGACGCTAAGCTCTAACCTGCAATTTCATAACATCAGCTGATTGCTACTGGTTATATCAAGCCGAGTATTGCCGAGTGAAGGGCTCTGACAGACGTTGGACTTTAGTGGGGTGATTCAGTGAATTTGTGTGAAAAGTTGTTTTTAGTTTTGTATTCGACAAGTCATCAGTGCCCTAGAAGATGCTAATCACGTAAGTATACTACTATAGCTTTGCACGCCTAGACTAAGTGTTCTAAAGGTAACCAAAACATGAGCGAACTAAAACCGGGAAAGAACAGAAACCGTTTGTACAGGGAGAGACAGTACAATTAACATACGTTGCTGGCATGCTAGGCTATAGAGCAGTCATCTCCGCTAGGAGGGCCGTGGGTTGCATGCGACCCTCAGATCGTTAACATTTTGAGAAATTCTGTTTCGTCCCAACCTGTTAACATATATGCCATATTAGAGAGCTGCGAAAGATTTCGCCCATCGGCTTCAAAGAATTAACAAATTTAGGTATTCCTGGAATTAAGTAAAATACATTTTCCAACTTTTTTTACGCCAAACGGTTGATTAATTTTAGTGATGTAATAAACCTATGTTATAATCATACTGTTTGTAAGTTATTCAATGCCGCTTGTACTTGTGACTTTGGGGAAAACTTTATCCAACCCACATGCCTCTCTAAGTTATCCTAGTGAAGATCCCCCTTATAGAGAGTCTGTTTCTTAACTTATCCTAAATTTGTATTACCAAAATTTATTTTCGTACAGTCTTTTCCGCGTTTCTTCAAATTTGCAAAATTATTTTATCCTTCATACTATTTTACCGTTCAGTAATTTACGCATGTAAATTAAGTAAGAGCGTACTACCGCACGCACACACGCACGTGCGACAGCGTACACACACAGCCACTCATACAAATAAAACAAATATTTTTATAGTTTTTTAAAATTTTTCAAATAAATTGCGTTTGGGGTATTTCCCCTTAAACTCCCCTACTCATACATGTAGACCTACTATCTAATGGCTCATTGATGAATATAGTTTTACACGGAGTGTTTTTAACTGACGAATTTCCAAAGTTACGGACTTCGTTGATCTTCTTAAACTTGGTGTTTTGATTTGTAACTGAAGAATACACGCCCAAGATCTATAGTGAATTTGTTAGGATAGGTTAGGTTCTGTACATTTCACCTTTTTTCATAGATAAACAAACTAATTCTATAGCAAGATTCTGGTGAACATTATAATTACATATTAATATATCTATTAATCACAAACATGATATAATTATAAAAACATTAATTAATCAATTGTTAGTAAAACATAATAGGAGTCTAAGAGGTTTGTTCTACACCTCTTGATATTTTTTAATATTAATAAATTACTATATATTTGAACATTAATAAATTATTTAACTTGTAATTTTGTCGCATACGTTATATTATTATTATAATAACAATTTAATTAAATTTTGTTTTATGTTTTTAAGTTAATTTAACATTAATTCTAAATATTTTGTAACAAGATGCGAAGAAAGAACTAGTTTGAATTTGTTTATATTGTATTCTGTTATTAAATCTACTGTGGCAAAACTGTTTTATTATTACAAAAGTGTTTACGTATGCTGTTTCTAATAATAGGCTTGGAAAATGATAAAACTCAAGTAATTCTTTATGATGTATTGTTTAGAGTATGCACTATGCGTGTCAGCTTTCAAATAGATGTGCTTTGCTTTTTAAATGTTGTTTTAAAAGTTTGTTTACTTTGGAAAATCTAAAGTAAATTTATAAATTTCCTCTGATAGTAGAATATAAATTAAAAAAGTATTTTGCCAGCGAAACGTAAAGGGCTTGTCAAAGCTTTTAACCAATCAGGGACGGCGCTTTCCTTGATTATCGATTTAGCCAGCATTGCCACTTTTTTATTAGACTTGCAAATAGATTTACTATTCAAAATTCGTCTCCTGTGATATGTGAACGAGGACTAAATTTAATTTATCAGCATTCGTCTCGCCTGAGATGTGAACGGTGACTATATACACTTTAGCATTAGTCCCTATGATATGTGAACGAGGACTAAATTTATTTATCAGCAGCCGTCTCACCTGAGATGTGAACGGTGACTATATACACTTTAGCATTAGTCCCTATGATATGTGAACGAGGACTAGATTTACTATTTAGAATTCGTCTCCTGTGATATGTGAACGAGGACTAAATTTATTTATCAGCAGCCGTCTCACCTGAGATGTGAACGGTGACTATATACACTTTAGCATTAGTCCCTATGATATGTGAACGAGGACTATATTTACTATTCAGAATTCGTCTCCTGTGATATGTGAACGAGGACTATATTTACTATTCAGAATTCGTCTCCTGTGATATGTGAACGAGGACTATATTTACTATTCAGAATTCGTCTCCTGTGATATGTGATCGAGGACTAAATTTATTTATCAGCATTCGTCTCGCCTGAGATGTGAATGTTGACTACATACATTTTAGCATTAGTCCATATGATATGTGAACGAGGACTATATTTACTATTCAGAATTCGTCTCCTGTGATATATGAACGAGGACTAAATTTATTTATCAGCATTCGTCTCGCCTGAGATGTGAACGGTGCCTATATACACTTAAGCATTAGTCTCCTATGATATGTGAACGAGGACTAGATTTACTATTCAGAATTCGTCTCCTGTGATATGTGAACGAGGACTAGATGTACTATTCGGAATTCTCTCATGGGAGATAAGAACGAGGTAAAGGCAAGGACTGTGTGACGGTATCCAAGCCTCACAACTGTAAAATTACATCGCAGTCACTTGAGTTGATGGAAGTAAATTATTGTTACACTCTAAGCACAAACTCCGCAACCTAGTTTGGAGTGTTTTCATTCTTGCGTCTTTCTTACATTAACGTCCCTTATAATCTCTGCTCGTAAGTAACAATTAACTACAATTTTATAAAGTTGCATCTCTGTAATTTTGCCTAATTTCAATGCAGATTAGCGGTGTAAAAAGTAGGATATATTTCATTAGAGTCGACTAAGAACATTAAGCTAGGAAATGCAGGTAAATTCAATTTAATCTTTGACTGTGATTTCTTTTGTACTTTTTCCTGCGATAAGTCTCTTCTACACTTGTAATTTTTAGAAATAAAATTATTACTGATGCATTGTTTAAGGATCTCAATAAACTTTACTCAATGTTCATGAATTTGTAAATATATTTTTTTGATGTTAGTAAAAAATGTTAACTAATAAAAAATATGTCGACATATTCTTTATTTTCGGCCCTTTTGGTATGAAGGAAGAATCAAAACCACGAAACCCCGTAACCCCATATTCTTCCTTCATTCTCGTTCCTTATTCTAGCCAGTGTGGTTTCGGCTTATTGCAAAGCTAGGTTGTATACTCCGGGACAGGTTGGAGTGCGGATCCCAAGCGGAGGTCTTTATTCTAGCCAGTGTGGTTTCGGCTTCCTGTTCGCACCTGAACTATGTTCCTTGCGTGTTACAAGAGTATCACATTGTTTGTGTCGCTGTCTAATATATATTCAACGGCAGATTGCAGAGCTAGGTTGTATACCCCGGGACAGGTTGGAGTGCAGATCCCAAGCGGAGGTCTTTATTCTAGCCAGTGTGGTTTCGGCTTCCTGTTCGCACCTGAACTATGTTCCCTGCGTGTTACAAGAGTATCACATTGTTTGTGTCGCTGTCTAAGATATATTCAACGGCAGATTGCAGAGCTAGGTTGTATACCCCGGGACAGGTTGGAGTGCAGATCCCAAGCGGAGGTCTTTATTCTAGCCAGTGTGGTTTCGGCTTCATGTTCGCACCTCAACTATGTTCCCTGCGTGTTACAAGAGTATCACATTGTTTGTGTCGCTGTCTAATATATATTCAACGGCAGATTGCAAAGCTAGGTTGTATACCCCGGGACAGGTTGGAGTGCGGATCCCAAGCGGAGGTCTTTATTCTAGCCAGTGTGGTTTCGGCTTCCTGTTCGCACCTGAACTATGTTCCTTGCGTGTTACAAGAGTATCACATTGTTTGTGTCGCTGTCTAATATATATTCAACGGCAGATTGCAGAGCTAGGTTGTATACCCCGGGACAGGTTGGAGTGCAGATCCCAAGCGGAGGTCTTTATTCTAGCCAGTGTGGTTTCGGCTTCCTGTTCGCACCTGAACTATGTTCCCTGCGTGTTACAAGAGTATCACATTGTTTGTGTCGCTGTCTAAGATATATTCAACGGCAGATTGCAGAGCTAGGTTGTATACCCCGGGACAGGTTGGAGTGCAGATCCCAAGCGGAGGTCTTTATTCTAGCCAGTGTGGTTTCGGCTTCATGTTCGCACCTCAACTATGTTCCCTGCGTGTTACAAGAGTATCACATTGTTTGTGTCGCTGTCTAATATATATTCAACGGCAGATTGCAAAGCTAGGTTGTATACCCCGGGACAGGTTGGAGTGCGGATCCCAAGCGGAGGTCTTTATTCTAGCCAGTGTGGTTTCGGCTTCCTGTTCGCACCTGAACTATGTTCCTTGCGTGTTACAAGAGTATCACATTGTTTGTGTCGCTGTCTAATATATATTCAACGGCAGATTGCAGAGCTAGGTTGTATACCCCGGGACAGGTTGGAGTGCGGATCCCAAGCGGAGGTCTTTATTCTAGCCAGTGTGGTTTCGGCTTCCTGTTCGCACCTGAACTATGTTCCTTGCGTGTTACAAGAGTATCACATTGTTTGTGTCGCTGTCTAATATATATTCAACGGCAGATTGCAGAGCTAGGTTGTATACCCCGGGACAGGTTGGAGTGCGGATCCCAAGCGGAGGTCTTTATTCTAGCCAGTGTGGTTTCGGCTTCCTGTTCGCACCTGAACTATGTTCCTTGCGTGTTACAAGAGTATCACATTGTTTGTGTCGCTGTCTAATATATATTCAACGGCAGATTGCAGAGCTAGGTTGTATACCCCGGGACAGGTTGGAGTGCGGATCCCAAGCGGAGGTCTTTATTCTAGCCAGTGTGGTTTCGGCTTCATGTTCGCACCTGAACTATGTTCCCTGCGTGTTACAAGAGTATCACATTGTTTGTGTCGCTGCCTAATATATATTCAACAGCAGATTGCAGACCTAGGTTGTATACCCCGGGACAGGTTGTAGTGCAGATCCCAAGCGGAGGTCTTTATTCTAGCCAGTGTGGTTTCGGCTTCCTGTTCGCACCTCAACTATGTTCCCTGCGTATTTCAAGAGTATCACATTGTTATGTGTCGCTGTCTAATATATATTCAACGGCAGATTGCAAAGCTAGGTTGTATACCCCGGGACAGGTTAGAGTTCGGATCCCAAGCGGAGGTCTTTATTCTAGCCAGTGTGGTTTCGGCTTCCTGTTCGCACCTGAACTATGTTCCTTGCGTGTTACAAGAGTATCACATTGTTTGTGTCGCTGTCTAATATATATTCAACGGCAGATTGCAGAGCTAGGTTGTATACCCCGGGACAGGTTGGAGTGCAGATCCCAAGCGGAGGTCTTTATTCTAGCCAGTGTGGTTTCGGCTTCCTGTTCGCACCTCAACTATGTTCCCTGCGTGTTACAAGAGTATCACATTGTTTGTGTCGCTGACTAATATATATTCAACGGCAGATTCCAGAGCTAGGTTGTATACCCCGGGACAGGTTGGAGTGCGGATCCCAAGCGGAGGTCTTTATTCTAGCCAGTGTGGTTTCGGCTTCATGTTCGCACCTGAACTATGATCCCTGCGTGTTACAAGAGTATCACATTGTTTGTGTCGCTGTCTAATATATATTCAACGGCAGATTGCAGAGCTAGGTTGTATACCCCGGGACAGGTTGGAGTGCAGATCCCAAGCGGAGGTCTTTATTCTATCCAGTGTGGTTTCGGCTTCATGTTCGCACCTGAACTATGATCCCTGCGTGTTACAAGAGTATCACATTGTTTGTGTCGCTGTCTAATATATATTCAACGGCAGATTGCAGAGCTAGGTTGTATACCCCGGGACAGGTTGGAGTGCAGATCCCAAGCGGAGGTCTTTATTCTAGCCAGTGTGGTTTCGGCTTCCTGTTCGCACCTCAACTATGTTCCTTGCGTGTTACAAGAGTATCACATTGTTTGTGTCGCTGTCTAATATATATTCAACGGCAGATTGCAGAGCTAGGTTGTATACCCCGGGACAGGTTGTAGTGCAGATCCCAAGCGGAGATCTTTATTCTATCCAGTGTGGTTTCGGCTTCATGTTCGCACCTGAACTATGATCCCTGCGTGTTACAAGAGTATCACATTGTTTGTGTCGCTGTCTAATATATATTCAACGGCAGATTGCAGAGCTAGGTTGTATACCCCGGGACAGGTTGGAGTGCAGATCCCAAGCGGAGGTCTTTATTCTAGCCAGTGTGGTTTCGGCTTCCTGTTCGCACCTCAACTATGTTCCTTGCGTGTTACAAGAGTATCACATTGTTTGTGTCGCTGTCTAATATATATTCAACGGCAGATTGCAGAGCTAGGTTGTATACCCCGGGACAGGTTGGAGTGCGGATCCCAAGCGGAGGTCTTTATTCTAGCCAGTGTGGTTTCGGCTTATTGCAAAGCTAGGTTGTATACCCCGGGACAGGTTGGAGTGCAGATCCCAAGCGGAGGTCTTTATTCTAGCCAGTGTGGTTTCGGCTTCCTGTTCGCACCTCAACTATGTTCCCTGCGTGTTACAAGAGTATCACATTGTTTGTGTCGCTGTCTAATATATATTCAACGGCAGATTCCAGAGCTAGGTTGTATACCCCGGGACAGGTTGGAGTGCGGATCCCAAGCGGAGGTCTTTATTCTAGCCAGTGTGGTTTCGGCTTCATGTTCGCACCTCAACTATGTTCCCTGCGTATTTCAAGAGTATCACATTGTTTTTGTCGCTGTCTTTAATATATATTCAACGGCAGATTCCAGAGCTAGGCTATTTGCCCCGTGACAACTGGTTGAAGTGCAGATCCCAAACAGAGTCCCTTATTCTAGCCAGTGTAGTTTCGGCTTCCTGTTCGCACCTGAAATATATTCCCTGCGTGTTACAAGAGTACTACATTGTTTTTGTCGCTGTCTTTAATATATATTCAAAAGCAGATTCCAGAGCTAGGCTGTATACCCCATGACAACTGGTTGGAGTGCAGATCCCAAGCGGAGTTCTTGATTCTAGCCAGTGTGGTTTCGGCTTCATGTTCGCACCTGAACTATGTTCCCTGCGTGTTACAAGAGTATCACATTGTTTTTGTCGCTGTCTTTAATATATATTCAACGGCAGATTCCAGAGCTAGGCTATTTGCCCCGTGACAACTGGTTGAAGTGCAGATCCCAAACAGAGTCCCTTATTCTAGCCAGTGTAGTTTCGGCTTCCTGTTCGCACCTGAAATATATTCCCTGCGTGTTACAAGAGTACTACATTGTTTTTGTCGCTGTCTTTAATATATATTCAAAAGCAGATTCCAGAGCTAGGCTGTATACCCCATGACAACTGGTTGGAGTGCAGATCCCAAGCGGAGTTCTTGATTCTAGCCAGTGTAGGTTCGGCTACATTCTACGTTCCTTGCATAGAATATAGCACTACCAAACTCTTTCTTCAACCGTTCATAGTGAGTTCTCTATATTTTGTTAAGGTAGTCATGTTTTAAATTTCCAGTTCATTCCACCTTTTTTTCTTTTAAACGTTTGTGGTACCACAAATTATGCTTAAACTTTCCGGGGCTCAACGCACACTACATTATGTACGACGTTCGGTGTTTTCTAACAACCTTTGTTACAGTTAGCCTTAGTACATCTTCCAGACTAATTCCCTTGACATTGCTTCTTAGCAATCTCCGTACACGAGAGCGTAGTCTGAGAGAGTGAGAGATATTGCCTTAGTACACCTTCCAGACCAACTCCCTTGACATTGCTTCTTAGCAATCTCCGTACACGAGAGCGTAGTCTGAGAGAGTGAGAGATATTGCCTTAGTACACGTTCCAGACCAACTCCCTTGACATTGCTTCTTAGCAATCTCCGTACTCGAGAACGTAGTCTGAGAGAGTGAGAGATATTGCCTTAGTACACCTTCCAGGGCAACTCCCTTGACATTGCTTCTTAGCAATCTCCGTACACGAGAGCGTAGTCTGAGAGAGTGAGAGATATTGCCTTAGTACACGTTCCAGACCAACTCCCTTGACATTGCTTCTTAGCAATCTCCGTACACGAGAACGTAGTCTGAGAGAGTGAGAGATATTGCCTTAGTACACCTTCCAGACCAACTCCCTTGACATTGCTTCTTAGCAATCTCCGTACACGAGAACGTAGTCTGAGAGAGTGAGAGATATTGCCTTAGTACACCTTCCAGACCAACTCCCTTGACATTGCTTCTTAGCAATCTCCGTACACGAGAACGTAGTCTGAGAGAGTGAGAGATATTGCCTTAGTACACCTTCCAGGGCAACTCCCTTGACATTGCTTCTTAGCAATCTCCGTACACGAGAACGTAGTCTGAGAGAGTGAGAGATATTGCCTTAGTACACCTTCCAGACCAACTCCCTTGACATTGCTTCTTAGCAATCTCCGTACACGAGAACGTAGTCTGAGAGAGTGAGAGATATTGCCTTAGTACACCTTCCAGGGCAACTCCCTTGACATTGCTTCTTAGCAATCTCCGTACACGAGAGCGTAGTCCAAGAGAGTGAGAGATATTGCCTTAGTACACCTTCCAGGGCAACTCCCTTGACATTGCTTCTTAGCAATCTCCGTACACGAGAACGTAGTCTGAGAGAGTGAGAGATATTGCCTTAGTACACCTTCCAGGGCAACTCCCTTGACATTGCTTCTTAGCAATCTCCGTACACGAGAACGTAGTCTGAGAGAGTGAGAGATATTGCCTTAGTACACCTTCCAGGGCAACTCCCTTGACATTGCTTCTTAGCAATCTCCGTACACGAGAACGTAGTCTGAGAGAGTGAGAGATATTGCCTTAGTACACCTTCCAGGGCAACTCCCTTGACATTGCTTCTTAGCAATCTCCGTACACGAGAACGTAGTCTGAGAGAGTGAGAGATATTGCCTTAGTACACCTTCCAGGGCAACTCCCTTGACATTGCTTCTTAGCAATCTCCGTACACGAGAGCGTAGTCCAAGAGAGTGATAGATATTGCCTTAGTACACCTTCCAGACCAACTCCCTTGACATCGCTTCTTAGCAATCTCCGTACACGAGAACGTAGTCTGAGAGAGTGAGAGATATTGCCTTAGTACACCTTCCAGGGCAACTCCCTTGACATTGCTTCTTAGCAATCTCCGTACACGAGAGCGTAGTCCAAGAGAGTGAGTGGTATTACCGTAGTACACCTTCCAGGGCAACTCACTTGACATTGCTTCTTAGCAACCTCCGTACACGAGAGCGTAGTCCAAGAGAGTGATAGATATTGCCTTAGTACACCTTCCAGACCAACTCCCTTGACATTGCTTCTTAGCAATCTCCGTACACGAGAACGTAGTCTGAGAGAGTGAGAGATATTGCCTTAGTACACCTTCCAGGGCAACTCCCTTGACATTGCTTCTTAGCAATCTCCGTACACGAGGGTGTAGTCCAAGAGAGTGAGAGGTATTACCGTAGTACACCTTCCAGGGCAACTCACTTGACATTGCTTCTTAGCAACCTCCGTACACGAGAGCGTAGTCCAAGAGAGTGATAGATATTGCCTTAGTACACCTTCCAGACCAACTCCCTTGACATTGCTTCTTAGCAATCTCCGTACACGAGAACGTAGTCTGAGAGAGTGAGATATATTGCCTTAGTATACCTTCCAGGGCAACTCCCTTGACATTGCTTCTTAGCAATCTCCGTACACGAGAGCGTAGTCCAAGAGAGTGAGAGGTATTACCGTAGTACACCTTCCAGGGCAACTCACTTGACATTGCTTCTTAGCAACCTCCGTACACGAGAGCGTAGTCCAAGAGAGTGATAGATATTGCCTTAGTACACCTTCCAGGGCAACTCACTTGACATTGCTTCTTAGCAATCTCCGTACACGAGAGCGTAGTCTGAGAGAGTGAGAGATATTGCCTTAGTACACCTTCCAGACCAACTCCCTTGACATTGCTTCTTAGCAATCTCCGTACACGAGAGCGTAGTCTGAGAGAGTGAGAGATATTGCCTTAGTACACCTTCCAGACCAACTCCCTTGACATTGCTTCTTAGCAATCTCCGTACACGAGAGCGTAGTCTGAGATAGTGAGAGATATTGCCTTAGTACACCTTCCAGACCAACTCCCTTGACATTGCTTCTTAGCAATCTCCGTACACGAGAGCGTAGTCTGAGAGAGTGAGAGATATTGCCTTAGTACACCTTCCAGACCAACTCCCTTGACATTGCTTCTTAGCAATCTCCGTACACGAGAGCGTAGTCTGAGAGAGTGAGAGATATTGCCTTAGTACACCTTCCAGACCAACTCCCTTGACATTGCTTCTTAGCAACATCCGTACACGAGAGCGTATTCCAAGAGAGTGAGAGATATTGCCTTAGTACACCTTCCAGGCCAACTCACTTGACATTGCTTCTTAACAACCTCCATACACGAGGGAGTAGTCCAAGAGAGTGAGAGGTATTACCGTAGTACACCTTCCAGGGCAACTCCCTTGACATTGCTTCTCAACAACCTCCGTACATGAGGGCGTAGTCCAAGAGAATGAGAGGTATTACCATAGTACACCTTCCAGGGCAACTCCCTTGACATTGCTTCTTAGCAACCTCCGTACACGAGGGCGTAGTCCAAGAGAATGAGAGGTATTACCGTAGTACACCTTCCAGGGGAACTCCCTTGACATTGCTTCTTAACAACCTCCGTACACGAGGGCGTAGTCCAAGAGAGTGAGAGACATTACCATAGTACACCTTCCAGGCCAACTCACTTGACATTGCTTCTTAGCAACCTCCGTACACGAGAGCGTAGTCCAAGAGAGTGAGAGATATTGCCGTTCGAATGATTTGGGTTTTTCTTTGTTTTCAGGAGGCAAGTGCAGGTCTTCTGTGATAAATGGAGATTTTATACAGAATGCTCAATTTCGCATTCATCAGTAAAAATGCGAGAATTCTTAGTTTTTCATCACTATTCAGATTTCCTTTTTAAGAAGATGCATAATAATCTGTCAACAATAAGAATAGGATAGCGTTACAGAAATTATTAATTTTACTCTTCCTTCTATTCGTACAAGTTCAGAGAGACGGTACAAGATAGTAGCGCGACCAAACGATAATGGATTAGTTAATGTCATGTTGTTCTAAGCTTAATGGCATTATTAGCGAAATAAAAAGCTTTGTTTCAAGTACTCCAATCAATTCAGCATTAGTTTCATCGATACTCATAATCTGCGCTCACATCACTTTATACTTACTTCAAAGTTTTTGTTCATTCCCTACATCATATAGTACTTCTCCGTAACTTTCCGAAGATATCTCGCTTTTGTATAGCTTCCTTTTATATCTTTATTTGTATTTCAACCGCGTCTTAAACTTTCCGTCGCTATTATAGGTCGTTCTTATTTACTTATCCCTCCGGTATTACTATTTTGGGGTCGGGATATTCTTACATTGTTTATGCAGCTGAAGGTTTGTTCTGAAATTACAGGAAAAATGAGTGACTTGTACAATGAGTTGTTACATAAAATAAATTTTTAATTATTTGGATTACTTTTGTACCTGACAGGTAAATCAATCTCCTGTGATGTTTAATCAATTTCATTAAGGCCTCTTCCTTTCTCCTTTAATTTTACTATTTTCTCTCTTCTTCTGATCATTGTTAATATAGATATGAGAACTGACTGAATTCACCGATCAGTGAAATAACCAAAACCTGTTCAGGCATACTGACTCTACCGTATATGTATGTCATTTTTTCCCGTTTATTACTCCCATAATTAATTGTGTTTGCATTTTTTTATTTGTAACAAAGGTTCAGATAGTTACGATCGTGTAAAATCAGTATGGTCTGTAACACATAGATATAACATGTCTGTGTTAATAGAATTATTAAGTTGGCAACTCTGTAGTTCATTTGCTTATCACATTGTTCATATAAATCTACCTTCACTATTGATGAAATCTATCCCGTGTCAACTGAATACAATTGATATCTTCAAATCTTTTCGTTACTACCCATCTCAAAGCCTTAAAAAACATCTGCTCCCTCCACCCACATTCCTTGATGGTCCTTCTAAAATATTTTTCAAAGTGGTCATATCGTCTTATGTTTTAGAAACACCACCTACCCTCGTCATTCTCCTGCATATAAGAAACCGAACAGTGTTTGAGGAGGACAATATTTGTTAGCTTTCTACATACTCTATTTTAGTTCCACGCATGACTGAATATTCGCTTTAGAATTCTTTTTCCGAACATTCGTCTGTATTGAGTCAGTGTTTCTACGCTTAGTAACTGTACGCTTCTATGCTCCAGCAAACACAATTACGTCATAAACTGTATTATTTTTCTTTTAAAATATTTAGACAAAAAATAATAAAGGTAAAATTTGTAGGAGAAAACATTTTTTTTCAAATTCAAAAGCAGTAAATTTAAACACGTATTCTGATATACTTGTAAGAGTTTTAATAAATAAATTCTTGAAACTTATACATTATTTATTTCAAGACGTTTATTTTTCTTTCGCTTTACTTCGAACAAAATTATCTAAACTATGTCATACATTTTTAAAATTGTAATATCTCTAGTAAAACAAGAAGCCATTCATCTTTTACAGTGTATGAAGTTGGCAACTCTGTAGTCCATCAGCTGATTGCATTGTTGACGCTTGCTACTGTAGACTCAATGCCGTTTCTCTAGCCTCTAGACTAGAGAAATCACTTGTTTGCTTGGCACAATTTCGAGGTTATGCTTATTGATTTGTTGGGCCCGTTTTTACTTTTTTACACATTCAGTAGGCCTAGACCTATATATAGTGTATGTATTCCGATTTTAAAAAGAGAAAATTAGTATTGTTTGCAAATAAAAATTTATTGTATTTAATAACTTCTCATTTTGAAATTACCCCAGTAGAAAATCAAGTAAGCAAAAAATAGTTTTTTAAGCTTCTGGTATACAGTCACCTTTTACAGTTTTTGAAGAAATTGAAAATAGTAGCAATTAAGAATCTCTTATTTATATTTTTTGTCCAAGAACCTGAAAATTAAAAAAAGAGAATAAACAAATCATACTGTAGGAGAAGCAAAGTATTCGATTTCCTTTGCGTTCCCCACTCCTTGTAAAATACAAAAAGAAATCTTAAGTTGGGTTCAACAGGTTTGTTGGCGCAGAAAATAAATGTTTGCTTACGTCTTTCGAAAGATGTTTGTTGTAATGTTTTTTTATACTTCTCTCGCGGTATTTTCAAGTTGATGAATGTGTAGCTTAGTTTTTATTGCATTTTAATGCCTATTATTGTTTTAAATGAATGTGCTTTTGTGTAATTATACGACAATTATGATAACATTTACAATAATACATCCCCATTTTCAGAGTGGGGTGGGACACGCAAAAACATCTTACTGCCATTACACAGGGCTACCGTCAGTTACGTCGAAAGTGAAACATAGATCTCAAAATACAGTTCTGGAAATGAGATAGAAATGAGAATTAAGATTGACGTTTATATAATGTTTATATAAATTGTTTCTCTTTTTCTTTTATTAAAAAAAATATTATAAATGAGTTAGACTTGAATGAGCGACACGTAGTCAGGTGGTAGATTTTCTTTTTTGTTTTAAAATTTCAAGGATCTAAAAATTTTATCTAAAACCGTTTTTTATGTAAACAAAGTAAGCTTCGATTTGTTTAAAATTGAAAAATCCGAGTAGGTCTCAAAAATCGGTGTTTTGTGTGGTGTTAACGCGATTAGCCTGTATGACTATTTTCCACCTATGAAGGAGAGGAAAAGATTGTGAGAATAAGTAGGCTTAATGTATGGACTTAAACCCACTGGATCAGGCTCTAAGAGGGGTAATATAGAATCACGTGTGTAGTGTTGCGTATCTTGAGTAGATCAATCGTCTTTCGGAATTATAAAGGGGGTATCCATCCGCTACGAAGGAGAGGAAAAGATTGTGAGAATAAGTAGGCTTAATGTATGGACTTAAACCCACTGGATCAGTCTGTAAGGGAGGTAATATATAATTACGTGTGTAGTGTTGCGTATCTTGAGTAGAACAACCGTCTTTCGGAATTATAAAGGGGGTATCCATCCGCTACGAAGGAGAGGAAAAGATTGTGAGAATAAGTAGGCTTAATGTATGGACTTAAACCCACTGGATCAGTCTGTAAGGGAGGTAATATATAATTACGTGTGTAGTGTTGCGTATCTTGAGTAGAACAACCGTCTGATGAAATTATAAAGGGGCATCCACCCGCTTCCGCTTGTAGGACGAAGGGGACTAACTCCTTATTAGAATCCTCTGTCGTACGACTTGGTGACTAAAGTACTCCTAAGAATGCACATTCTCTATTATAAGCCCCAGCCGTACGACTAAGGTACCCGTAAGATGCCAACTCATGAGTAGAAGCCCCTAACGGACGACCTTATGACTATGTTACCTCTAAGTATGCTAACTTCTGAGTAGAAGCCCCTAACGGACGACCTTGTGACTATGTTACCTCTAAGTGTGCTAAATCCTGAGTAGAAGCCCCTAACGGACGACCTTGTGACAATGTTATCTCTAAGTATGCTAACTCCTGAGTAGAAGCCCCTAACGGACGACCTTGTGACTATGTTACCTCTAAGTGTGCTAAATCCTGAGTAGAAGCCCCTAACGGACGACCTTGTGACTATGTTACCTCTAAGTGTGCTAAATCCTGAGTAGAAGCCCCTAACGGACGACCTTGTGACAATGTTATCTCTAAGTATGCTAACTCCTGAGTAGAAGCCCCTAACGGACGACCTTGTGACTATGTTACCTCTAAGTGTGCTAAATCCTGAGTAGAAGCCCCTAACGGACGACCTTGTGACTATGTTACCTCTAAGTGTGCTAAATCCTGAGTAGAAGCCCCTAACGGACGACCTGGTGACTACGTTACGTTTAAGCATACCAACTTCTGAGTAGAAGCCCCTAACGGACGACCTTATGACTATGTTACCTCTAAGTATGCTAACTTCTGAGTAGAAGCCCCTAACGGACGACCTTGTGACTATGTTACCTCTAAGTGTGCTAAATCCTGAGTAGAAGCCCCTAACGGACGACCTTGTGACAATGTTATCTCTAAGTATGCTAACTCCTGAGTAGAAGCCCCTAACGGACGACCTTGTGACTATGTTACCTCTAAGTGTGCTAAATCCTGAGTAGAAGCCCCTAACGGACGACCTTGTGACAATGTTACCTCTAAGTGTGCTAAATCCTGAGTAGAAGCCCCTAACGGACGACCTTGTGACTATGTTATCTCTAAGTGTGCTAAATCCTGAGTAGAAGCCCCTAACGGACGACCTTGTGACAATGTTATCTCTAAGTATGCTAACTCCTGAGTAGAAGCCCCTAACGGACGACCTTGTGACTATGTTACCTCTAAGTGTGCTAAATCCTGAGTAGAAGCCCCTAACGGACGACCTTGTGACAATGTTATCTCTAAGTATGCTAACTCCTGAGTAGAAGCCCCTAACGGACGACCTTGTGACTATGTTACCTCTAAGTATACCAACTCCTGAGTAGAGCCCCTGCCGGACGACCTGGTGACTACGTTACGTTTAAGCATACCAACTTCTGAGTAGAAGCCCCTAACGGACGACCTTATGACTATGTTACCTCTAAGTATGCTAACTTCTGAGTAGAAGCCCCTAACGGACGACCTTGTGACTATGTTACCTCTAAGTGTGCTAAATCCTGAGTAGAAGCCCCTAACGGACGACCTTGTGACAATGTTATCTCTAAGTATGCTAACTCCTGAGTAGAAGCCCCTAACGGACGACCTTGTGACTATGTTACCTCTAAGTGTGCTAAATCCTGAGTAGAAGCCCCTAACGGACGACCTTGTGACTATGTTACCTCTAAGTGTGCTAAATCCTGAGTAGAAGCCCCTAACGGACGACCTTGTGACAATGTTATCTCTAAGTATGCTAACTCCTGAGTAGAAGCCCCTAACGGACGACCTTGTGACTATGTTACCTCTAAGTGTGCTAAATCCTGAGTAGAAGCCCCTAACGGACGACCTTGTGACTATGTTACCTCTAAGTGTGCTAAATCCTGAGTAGAAGCCCCTAACGGACGACCTTGTGACAATGTTATCTCTAAGTATGCTAACTCCTGAGTAGAAGCCCCTAACGGACGACCTTGTGACTATGTTACCTCTAAGTATACCAACTCCTGAGTAGAGCCCCTGCCGGACGACCTGGTGACTACGTTACGTTTAAGCATACCAACTTCTGAGTAGAAGCCCCTACTGAACGTCTTGGTGAATAATTTACTCCTAAGTATGCTAACGCCTGAGTAGAAACCTCTGCCAAACGACTTGGTGATATGGTACCTGTATGTATACCAACTCCTGAGTAGAAACCTCTGCCAAACGACTTGGTGATATGGTACCTGTATGTATACCAACTCCTGAGTAGAAACCTCTGCCAAACGACTTGGTGATATGGTACCTGTATGTATACCAACTCCTGAGTAGAACCCCAGCCGGACGACGTGGTGACTAAGTAACCTCTAAGCATACCAAATCCTGAGTAGAAGTCCCTGCCGTCCGACATGGTGACTAAGGTACCCTTTAGTATGCCAACTTGTTAGTAGAAGCCCTTATCGGATGATCTGGTGACTACGTTACCTTTACGTATACCAAATCCTGAGTAGATGCCCTTGCCGGACGACTTGGTGACTACGTTACCTTTAAGTAGACCAAATCCTGAGTAGATGCCCCTGCCGGACGACCTGGTGACTACGTTGCCCTTAAGTGTGCAATCTTCTTAGTACAAGCCCCTACCGGACGACCTTGTGACTACGTTACGCCTAATCATGCCAACTCCTGAGTAGAAGCCCCTACCGTACGACTTGATAACTACGTTACTCCTAAGTATGCCAACCCCTGAGTAGATGCCCTTATCGGACGACCTTGTGACTGTGTTACCTCTAAGTATGTTAACTCCTGAGTATAAGCCCCTAACGGACGACCTTGTGACTATGTTACCTCTAAGTATACCAACTCCTGAGTATAAGCCCCTAACGGACGACCTTGTGACTACGTTACCTCTAGTATTCCAAATCCTGAGTATATGTCTCTGTCAGATGACTTTTTGACTACGTTACCCCTATGTGTGCCACCTACTGAGTAGAAGCCCCTATCGGATGATCTGGTGATTACGTTACCTTTAAGTATGCAACTCCTGAGTAAAAGCCCCTACCGAACGACTTTGTGACAAAGGTACTCCTGAGTACAATAGCTCCTGAGTAGAAACCTCTGCCGGACGACTTGGTGACTACGTTACCTTTAAGTATGCCAATTTCTGAGTAGAAGCCCGTGCCATACGACCTGTTGACTACGTTCAATAAGAAAGCTAACCCCTGAGTAGAAACCTCTGCCGTACGACCTGGTGATTACGTTACCCTGACGAAAGCCAACTCCTGAGTAGAAGCCCCTGCCGTACGACCTGGTGATTACGTTACCCTGACGAGAGCCAACTCCTGAGTAGATGCCGCTGCCGTACGACATGGTGACCACGTTACCCTGACGAAAGCCAACTCCTGAGTAGAAGGCGCTGCCGTACGACCTGGTGACTACGTTACCCTGACGAAAGCCAACTCCAGAGTATAAGACCCTGCCCTAGGACAAGGTGACTAAGGTACCCCCAAGCTGCCCGAGCCTTGTACATTTAGAGTCGAGTTTAGTGTTGACCCATGGGGGGGTCTGGATCGTGCTTCTTGTTATGTCGTCTGGTTGCTTTTTGTACGTTGTTACGAATGGTAAATTGCAATATACAAAATGTTTCGTTTAATAATAGTATTGTCTTAACAAACGTTTGCGTTTCGTTTGGTGTAATCTTGATAATCTTCTTTACTCAATTCTCTGAACAGCGCTCCCTCCATCTCCTTGCAGACGGAAGTTGCGTAACTACCAAGAACTTCCGGAAATTAAATATAAAAGTCAAATTTAATTCAGGTTATTTTCATGGTTGGCGGCACTGATGTACAGGTCAGTTGCTACATCGTATTTCTAGGGAGGGGGATCTCTCATAGGCTATAATTTTATCTATATTCTCCTTGTTCCCATATTTTACCGATGCCTATCCTTGGCAGGTTCCGTGTAAGTTGTAGACATATCTGTCTAATCCCAGTGAAAAATAGTTGTGCTCCGCCTTCCAGTACTGGGAGCTGAACGGGGGAGACACCTCCCTACTCCAGGCGTTACACACAATATAATAATCCTTCCTCATGTCTTAGAACAGGGAGTTTTACATCTATACCCTAATCCTAAAAACAATTCATAATCCATTTCATTATCCTTCATAGCTGATGATAGTCAAATTGACTGATTGACTTAAAGCCACAAAATATATCTCCATTGTCAATCTCAATTAATTCAATTACTTTATACCTGCCTTATTTCGTCTCATTTGAAAAAATTAAGGGTTGTTTGTTTACCATTTCTGTAACAATACTCGGCTGTATCTTAATGCAGTTACTTCAGGTTAAGACCAAAAGATGTGAAATGCATTAGGTTTAATGGGAATTTCATATTTCACGAAACCTACTAGTGCGACATGCATTAAATTTGATGCGGATATCATATTTCACGAAACCTAGAAGTGCGAAATGCATCCAGTTTGATGGTGATTTCATATTTCACGAAACCTAGTAGTGCGAAATGCATTAAATTTGATGGTGGTTTCATATTTCACGTAACCTAGAAGTGCGAAATGCATTAGGGTTAGTTCGAATTTCATATTTCACGAAACCTAGAAGTGCGAAATGCATCCAGTTTTATGGTGATTTCATATTTCACGAAAACTGGAAGTGCGAAATGCATTAGGTTTAATGGGAATTTCATATATCACGAAACCTAGTAGTGCGAAATGCATTAAATTTGATGCGGATATCATATTTCACGAAACCTAGAAGTGCGAAATGCATCCAATTTGATGGTGATTTCATATTTCACGAAACCTAGAAGTGCGAAATGCATTAGGGTTAATGGGAATTTCATATTTCACGAATCCTAGAAGTGCGAAATGGATCCAGTTTGATGGTGATTTCATATTTCACGAAAACTGGAAGTGCGAAATGGATTAAATTTGATAGGAATTTCATATTTCACGAAACCTAGAAGCACGAAATGCGATAAATTTGATGGTGAGTTCATATTTCACGAAACCTAGAAGTGCGAAATGCATTATTAGGTTTGATGGGAATTTAATTTTTTACGAAACCTAGAAGTGCAAAATGCATTAAGTTTGATGGGGGATTTCATATTTCACGAAACGTAATAATAAATGATGCAATTGATCGCCAACTCAGCGGGGTGACAAAGTAGCCCAGAAAATTGCGGATAACCTTCTGACTAAGGGACGTACTTAATGAAAGAGTGTAACGAGCTGTTTAGAAAATGGTTGCGGGCTGCCTGAGTTTTCAGAAACTGCAGGTCTTTCGGTGTTATTGTATTAAAATCTGTTAACGTATCGACTCGTTAAATCTACAAAATCTTATTTCGGGCGAGACTGTGCCTATGTGTTTATTCTTAAGAATACTTCCGTTTTGATACCAAACAGAAACTTGGCACTTACTGGATTACGAAGTCACTTTCTCTCGCACTCACACGCACCCACTAGCGGCGAGAAAACGAAGCAATTGAGGTCGTGGCATGCGTAACGTAACGGACTATTATATTTGTCCCCAGAACTAAAACGGGATGCCTTTAGCTTAAAACGTCTTTGCCATTACGTAGATACCCGCTTAGAGTGCGTCAGCGTAAATCATATCTTTTGTAGGCAATCCATTCCCAAACCGAGGGTTCTTCTGTTTTATTTCCTACTCACCTCAATTATCTAAAATTAATTAGGCTTTTTTTCAGTTTGTTGCAGGTGGAAACACTATTTAAACTTATTTTATAGTTCCATTTAAAGCCATCTTTATTTATGCATTTATTTTTATACTTCATTCTAATTAAATCTGAAAGTGTTTTGAGTCTATAAAACAATGGCAAAACAGTCTTATTATATTCATTGTCCTTTTCGCTAAATATATTAAGTGGTCATGCGGCAAATGAAGTGTAAATGTTTAAATTCACTTGATAATCTGAATTAATTTCATCTCCGTCTGATATCAGTTTCACTTGATATCCCTGTATAGTATTGATAAAACGTAAATTTCTTTGTAGTTACTAAAGAACGTTAGATCCAGTGATTTTATTGATTGTATCTCATCTGCTCACTCCTCTGTATCACTGTGTTGCCTTTGGGCCAACTGTTCGTCTATATCCTCTTCTTGGCAGAGCGATCCTTTATTGTCCTATGTGGTCTACCTTCTCCAGCTTTTGGCCTGAATTTTTTTTGGGATGTGAGCTCTTGGGTTGGACACAATCTCCTTTATGGTTTTATTTGGTCTTCCTTAGCCACTCTTCACCTTAGATCATGGTAAGTGAACTCGTGGATTAAATGTCGTCTCCTTTATTGTCCTATTTGGTCTACGTTCTTCAGCTTTTGACCTGAATCTCTTTTTGAGATGTGAGATCGTGGGTGGGACACAATCTCTTTTATTGTCCTATTTGGTCTTCCTTAGCCACTCTTCACCTTAGACCATGGTAAGTGATCCCGTGGATTAAATTTCGTCTCCTTTATGTCCTATTTGGTCTTCCTTAGCCACTCTTCGCCTTAGACCTTGGTGAGTGATCCCGTGGATTAAATGTCGTCTTCTTTATTGTCCTATTTGGTCTTATTTAGCCACTCTTCACCTTAGACCTTGGTGAGTGATCCCGTGGATTAAATGTCGTCTCCTTTATTGTCCTATTTGGTCTTCCTTAGCCACTCTTCACCTTAGACCTTGGTGAGTGATCCCGTGGATTAAATGTCGTCTCCTTTATTGTCCTATTTGGTCTTCCTTAGCCACTCTTCACTTTAGACCTTGGTGAGTGATCCCGTGGATGAAATGTCGTCTCCTTTATTGTCCTATTTGGTCTTCCTTAGCCACTCTTCACCTTAGACCTTGGTGAGTGATCCCGTGGATTAAATGTCGTCTCCTTTATTGTCCTATTTGGTCTTCCTTAGCCACTCTTCGCCTTAGACCTTGGTGAGTGATCCCGTGGATTAAATGTCGTCTTCTTTATTGTCCTATTTGGTCTTATTTAGCCACTCTTCACCTTAGACCTTGGTGAGTGATCCCGTGGATTAAATGTCGTCTCCTTTATTGTCCTATTTGGTCTTCCTTAGCCACTCTTCACCTTAGACCTTGGTGAGTGATCCCGTGGATTAAATGTCGTCTCCTTTATTGTCCTATTTGGTCTTCCTTAGCCACTCTTCACTTTAGACCTTGGTGAGTGATCCCGTGGATGAAATGTCGCCTCCTTTATTGTCCTATTTGGTCTTCCTTAGCCACTCTTCACTTTAGACCTTGGTGAGTGATCCCGTGGATGAAATGTCGTCTCCTTTATTGTCCTATTTGGTCTTCCTTAGCCACTCTTCACCTTAGACCTTGGTGAGTGATCCCGTGGATTAAATGTCGTCTCCTTTATTGTCCTATTTGGTCTTCCTTAGCCACTCTTTACCTTAGACCTTGGTGAGTGATCCCGTGGATTAAATGTCGTCTCCTTTATTGTCCTATTTGGTCTTCCTTAGCCACTCTTCACCTTAGACCTTGGTGAGTGATCCCGTGGATGAAATGTCGTCTCCTTTATTGTCTTATTTGGTCTTCCTTAGCCACTCTTCACCTTAGACCTTGGTGAGTGATCCCGTGGATCGAATGTCGTCTCCTTTATTGTCCTCTTTGGACTCTCGATGCCAACCCTTCACCTAACTCAATTCTTGGTGGGGTGATCTAGTAGGTTAAATGTCGTTAATAGATGTTATTTACTAATGAAAGTAATTTTAAAAATTACAAAATTCATAAATGCTTATCGTGCGGTTGCGAAACGTTTTTTAAGTTCTAAAAAGGAAATTGAACGTGGTATTGTATTTTGAGAAAATATGTGGTTTACCATTTGAGAAAATAATTAAAATAAATGAAGAATATGATTTTTAGTTACTATGTATAACATTTTGTAATAAGAATTAATACTTTTGATAATTTTCTATTTTCCCACTGGGATATTTATTATTCTTTGGAATATATATTCTTATTTAGAGTATCATAAATACCTGCCATTCCCAACATCGTCACACTCCCCGTTGATGCGTTTCGAAGGTCCTCCATCTGTTAGAACTTTTTATGAGATTTCATACCTCCGAAACGCGTTAACGGGGAGTGTGACGATGTTGGGAATCGCAGGTATTTATGATACTCTAAATAAGAGTAAATAAGTTGAAAATATTTAAAATAAATACTATATAATTCCCTGATTTTTATTAAATTTTTAAATATAATGATTTACAGATAATTTATTGCAATAAAAGTTTAAAGAACTGCTTTAGGAAAAAATATTGCTCACGGATTACTCAATCCATAATGTTACGGAACAGAAGATGTTTTATAAAATCACACACAACTTTTAGGGACGTCCCCACCAGGCACCGTTATCTGAACTTTGCTGGTATACTTATGATAACGAAGTTATTCTTTTTTCATATATAGTTTTCATTTGATTTGATTAAATTGCTTATAAATTATACGTTTGCATTGTATAAAACCTAATATGCTACGTATAAAATGTTGATATTATAATAAAAATGCATTTTCAAAATTGTTCTTACATTATTAATTGATTGATTACTTTTACTAATTTAATTATATTTAAGTAATTTTACTGTGTAATAATTTTGAACTAATTTTCTTGAATATAATTATTGTAATTATAAGCAATACCATATTATTATTTTTCTATTTATTGTCTATAAAAAGATCAAAATGTTACATTTAAAATAGTTTTTTTTTCAATATAGCAACAGAATCGCTCTTCTAGTTATGACCTAGACCCTAGCACAGAACATGTTCCTGGGCGTGACAGATTTGTGGTTCGAAAACACAAATCAAGCATAATAATGCTCCTCTAGTTCGTTGCTCGCCCACGTGGTTAGAAAATTCTACCCATTCATTAAAGTTTACCAGAATTAAAGTACAGCGTCTACTCTTGTCGATCCTATTGACGGACGTCGAGGACTCCCGATCGTTAAAATTTCCCATATTTATAAATATCGGTTTTTTATTGTTTTCGTGATCCTTACTGTTTAGTCATAAATTTAAAATAGTTTATGTTTAAAATAGTATGAATTAGTGTTTAGGGTTTAGTTTTAACCCTTCTATTTTTAGGTTAGTTTATTATATGTCTAGGATATAATAACTGTGCCTGGTTTTTTCGCCATACAAAAATTGTTTTCGTGCTACCCTATGTTAAGTACAGTGCCTACTTGTTGTTCCTACTAACGAACGGCGACAATTCTACCCGGCCGTTAATGTCTCCCAGAATTAAAGAGAAATCTATTTTGTATAGACTGTTTTCATGCTACCCTATTTTAAGTGCAGTGCCTACTTGTTGTTCCTACTGTCGAACGGCGACAATTCTACCCGATCGTTAATGTCTCCCAGAATTAAAGAGAAATTATTTTATAGACGTTTTCGTGCAATTCATTGTTTAGAACAGTACCTACTTGTTGATACTACTGACGAACGGCGACAATTCTACCCGATCGTTAATGTCTCCCAGAATTAAAAACAAATCTATTTTTATAGACTGTTTTCGTGCAACCCTATGTTAAATACAGTGCCTACTTGTTGATCCTACTGACGAACGACGACAATTGTACACGATCGTTAATGTCTCCCAGAATTAAAGAAAAATCTATTTTGTATAGACTATTTTCGTGCTACCCTATGTTAAGTACAGTGCCTACTTGTTGATCCTACTGACGAACGGCGACAATTGTACCCGATCGTTAATGTCTCCCAGAATTAAAGAGAAACCTATTTTGTATAGACTGTTTTCGTGCTACCCTATGTTAAGTACAGTGCCTACTTGTTGATCCTACTGACGAACGGCGACAATTGTACCCGATCGTTAATGTCTCCCAGAATTAAAGAGAAACCTATTTTGTATAGACTGTTTTCGTGCTACCCTATGTTAAGTACAGTGTTTACTTCGGTAGATTCTACTATCGAATAACCTGGAATTGCCGAATTCGTAAAGTGAACTTATTTACCTTGGTTTAAAAAAGAGTTAACTAATTCAAAGGACGGGCCTTGGTTCAAAATAGAGCATTCCAGTTCAAGGTGATTACGTCTTCAAAATAGTCGACATTGAAAAGCTGTAAGCAGGACTACGTAAAATTAAGAGACATTAAGTCTATTATCAATAATACATATTAGTTTCACTAACCTTTACCAAGATTATAGGCTATCCAGTTCAGTATAATTATATTTCTCATTAAATAACATCGTTGCTAAACAATAGTCGTTTCTACTGAACGAATTAATAGTATAGTTAATCTACTATTAAACTAAGTAGAAATAGAATATATGAAATCTCTAGGACATTTTTTATTCTATGACCTTGAGATTTTGTTTTCAGTAAAATATAGGCTATATTGTGTATGTGTGTGTATATATAAAAAACAAACTACTCGTGCATATACATACAATGTTTTTATAGATAATTATATTAATTAATTTTTACAATTTATAATGCAATTTATGCATAATAATAGTAGTAATAAAGTAGACTATAATAAAAACACATAACTACCTTTACATATTTACGTGTATTTTTAAGTTATAAATTATTATATAAATTTAAATATACACACCTTTATATTTATATAAAAATGTGTATATTTATTTATAAATATATATATATATATATATATATATATATATATATATATATTAATTTATGCAAGTAATATAAATACATTTATGAAATACTGTATAAATTACTACAAAAAAGAAGTATTCTGAATACAATAGCCTTCTGCAGCTTTACGGATGTCCACCATCATCCAGAACTCTCTGTGCATCGTTAGGAAAAGCATATTGTTATTGTAATGTTATACTAGTTTATTAAACTAAATAAATAAACCCCAATAACCAGAATACAAAAATCTTTATTGCAATTACTTTATGTACATTTCGAAGTACTTCTGGAGGTGATTACCATGTAATCGAAATGTACATAAATAATTGTAATAAAGATTTTTCTATTGTGGTTAATGGGTTTTATTTAATTAGTTGAACAAATTAGTCCACAGTGCTCAACAAATTTATTAGTTTATTAAAAAAAAACGACAAACTGAAGTGCGTATAATGCAAACTAACTACAATAAGAACGTAAGGCTATGTGGAGAAGGGGAACTGAAACAAGGCACCACAACTCTTCTGGGTGTCTAAGCTGGCAAGAGTACATGCCATCCTCCAATAAGATGATCTTTTGGCCCTTCGTGCAACCAACACGTAAGGGAGTTTGGTCACCGTGTAGAAGCGTTCCTGAACTCTCCGGGCGCTGAAATGAGAACTGCTGGATAAGAATATATGCTCAAGGTAATGTTTTATTATCATTAGGTGACTGCCCAATACGCAGGAGTAGACACAAGAAATACATGAAGCTTAAGTAACTGAGACATGGTTCAGTGCTGCCAAACCTCCGCTAGTAAAAATATCTTTCCCACTCCTAATTAATTATTAGAAGTATAACAAGCAAGAAATATTATAATATCCCTCCAACATCTATCTACTGTTATATTTTAACCAGATGTATTAGTCTTTAAACTTGTATTAGACATGTGCTCTTAAAATTACATTTCTGAAAGATATTTTATTTTTAATTCACAGAATCGATAAGAAGACTGCTAGCCATAAACATGTCCGCCACCCATTGCTCTAAAGATTATTTTGCGAATAGTGATTTGTATGTTTAGACCTATGGATTTCGTATGTTTTCGTCAGGTGTTTTATAATTTCTTTTTACAACTTGCGTGATTTTAACTATGAAAATACGCAACCATCGTGTGAGAGATAAAAACCGTAACAGAAACCTTCAACGACAGCGAGGGTCCATTCAACGCTACGTAACCGATTCCTAAGTGTTGTGAAAGCTATCGTAGTTTGCCCGCTAGACTCAGAGATGTAGCCTATATAATGCAGTTTGTGTAGGAAGCGTATTAGATTATTTATTAGTCTATGCATTGTTTTCCATTTCAAACTTTTACTTTTTCAAGTATTTTATATATACATATATATACATTTATATATATTTACACACACACACACACACACACAATATCAATATTGCAGCATTTCATTTTTTAACGATACGGCAGCCACCTTTTCGGAAATTGTATATGGCTTGCATACAATGCATCCAAAAAGCACTTGGATGACCTTACTTGGGTGGCAGGTGGGTGAATCGAGGTAAAAAAATCACGGGAGCTAAATCAGTAGGTGAAGGTCACTCAGAGGTTTTCGACGGGTCCGTTATCTAGAACCACCATTGAAATATACAGGTTATTTGCGGGAAAAGTTCTGGTGGGGTGAATTAACGCCCGGAAATAGTCAATCGGGGGGGGGGGGTTCACTCCAATACGGCCATCGAAATTACGGGGATACGCTGAAGTGGCTCTACGACAGTGGCAAGTTGGAGTTTGGAATCAAATATCCTGTAAGCCAAAACATGGAGGGGAATGGTTTTCGAGGGTGCTTTTCAAAACGTGTTTAATTCTTGATATGAAAACTTGTACTTGTAAGAATGCGGTTATAAATGAAAATGGCAAATATATTTTTTGTGAAGGATACAAAACGAACTTTATAAAAGAATAATAATATTGGAAGCTGAAGGTAGAATTATAACCAATAAATATTTTCTTCCATTTGAAAATAACAGTAGAGAGTAAAAAATGAGTTAATCTTTGTAATGAAATAATAAACCAATTTTGAAAAAATATAGAAGGTTTCAATAGGCCTACATAATCGTTTATTTTACACTTTGGCAGTACTGAAAGTTTTATTAAAATTTTGTATTGGTGAATATGTTCAATATTTTAACATGACCACAAATTTCGAAAATATTTAAAAAGTTATGCCTATTTTATCTCAACTTTGTACATAACTTCAGAATTTCTTGACCTATCACATTATTTCATCATCTGATGAACTGCAAAATCTACAAAGTCAACGCTTGGAATACTGACCTAAATGATGTCCGAGTTTATGTTACCACATCAGGCTTACTTGTGTAAACAAATGTAGGCTTTAGCGTCACCGAGATAAAGGCTCTAACAATTCAACAGCATTTTGTACTCGCCATCGCTAAGCGTCTGCGAATATATTAATCTACAAATCAATTAAGGACGATGATCGCCAGTCTTGGAAGTATTCTTGTGAACCATAGCACTGCCTTTTTTCCTTCATCTTTTTCTCGCATTTGCATTCCTGGGGCAATCACAATCACTCAGGCCAGTCGATTTCGAATAACCCTCAGAAAGATTTGTAAGGATTGTACTTAAAATAAAATCGCCAAACTAGGTTTGTACAATAAAACACTCTTCTCCTACAAGATGATATATTATTTGTCTATCCTCGACTTGAGACGATGGTAACCTATATATTTTTTATTTAGGGTATATGTTTATTGTATACATAGATTTTATTATTTAGTGTATGCATAGGCCTAAGTGTTGCAGACAGGTGTTAACATGTCCGAAATGTTTCAATATTGTAAGATAAATCAGTAAATAACTATTTTACATTGTAACATACTAACCATAGAGTACAATTGTATTGCATGTTAGTAATATGAAAACTTGTCTCTTAACCATCCTATTCTAAGACGTGTGTTACAGTTCAAATAGGCGCTGCAGCCCCGATAACCCCCGAGGGAAAATTTTCATGTATTTTTTTTTATTCTGGGGTTTTCTAGCCGATTTCACCTCCACCCCTCCGATTTGCCACCTCCGTAAAGCCACGCCCGTGCACCCTCAGTAATTTTCAGTGACGAAATTGGACTCAGCTCCCTCAAAACTCATGAATGACTATTTTCCTGGCGATTTTTCGGTGGTGGAATTTGTTACATTTGTCACCCTAAATCACCTACATCCATCTGTCAGACTCACCTCCGTACCAGGACTGGCGTCAGCACCATTAAACTCCCAAGTGAATATATTTTGCGATTCTTCGCTTCTGGGATTTTTTGTCCAGAGCCGCTCACGTATATTTGCGACTAATTATGATGCTAGGGTTTTCGGGTGATTACTTTTTAGGGGGTTTTCTACTACAACTCACCTCTTGCTACCCCCGTACGTACCTGGTAAATTTCGTTTTGCTGTCATTGGGTTTAGCAGCTTGAAAAACCAGAGTAACCGTTTTCGTCGGTTTTTTTAACTCTATGATTTTCTACCCAATTTCACCTCTTGCCACCTGCGTAAAGCCACGCCTTAGATATCGGCATTGGACTCAGTAACACTCAGAAACTCCTGAGTGACCATTAGCGGGCGATTTTTTTTATTCTGGCATTTTTACCCCAAATCACCTACGTCTACCTCTCAAAGCCACATCCGAGTTTGCCAGTCAAGATCCGATACCAGGATTGGTCTCAACACCCTCCAAAATCTTAAGTGAATTTTCTTGGGTGAAAATTACCTAATTCACCCCGCCACCCGTTTACACCTCTGACCAATTATGATATGGGTTTCAACCAGCACTCTCAATAACACCCAAGTGACCATTTCCGAAAACCGTTGTATCATCTGGCACTTTCAACTCTAAACCACTACAAGCCACTCTTCAGAGCTACCTCCTGGCACGCCCGGTCAATTCTGATACCAAGATTGGACTCAACATCCTCCAAACCCCATAGTGACTATTTCTTGTTATTTATTGGCGTTTGTATTTTTCACCCCTTGCTACCCCAATTAACCTCTCGCTACCCCGTACATCCCTGGTGAATTTCAATGGAGACATTGGGCTCACTACTTTAAAACATTTCCGAGCGTTTTTTTTCATTCTATGATTTTCTACTCAATTTCAACCCTTTGCCACGCCCGTAAAGCCACTCATGTGCATCTCCATTAAATTTCGATGGAGGAATCGGACTCAACATCTTATACCCCAAGTTGCCTACGTTCGTCTCTCAGAACCACTTCCAAGTGTCCCTCGCTAATTACGATACTTTCGGTTTAGGAGCCGAAAAATTCCAGAGTGAATATATTTAAGCGATTTTTTCGCCTCTGGTATTTTCTATCCCAATTTGACTCTTGTTATCCTCGTAGAGCTCCTCCCGTACATCCTCGACCAATTATGATGCCATGGTTGCACTTGCATCTTCAAAATACTCGAGTGACCATTTCAGGAATAATTTTGTGCTTCGGGCATTTTCTACTCAAATTCACCCCCAGTTACCCCTAAGAGTGCATCCTCAAACATCTTCCAGAGTGCAATTTTCGAGTGGTTTATTGGCTTTGGGATTTTCTACACTAACCACCCCTTGCTGCCCCGTACATTCCCGTCAAAACCCCCAGAGTAACCATTTCTGAGCAATTCTTCTATTTGGTTTCTAGCATTTTAAATCTCAATTCCCCCTATCCACACCTTGAAGAGCTATCCCTGAAAGTCTCCTGTAACTCTGATGCTAGGGCTGGATTCAGCACCCTCAAAAACTAATTTAACAATTTCCGGGCTATGTTTCGAATAATTATACATTTTTAGATGGTTTTTATACATTTTAAATGCTAATAAGATGAAGGGGGGAAATACTTAACCCCTACATGTAGACTTTATCTGGTATTTTTTCTGAAAACAATACAAAAATCCGTACCCCGATTCAAACTATTTGTCAGATGTGCTGTTTGTTTTGTTTCGGAAATAACCCGTTCAAATGTAGTCTACCTACATTAAGAAGTAAACCGGGTCTCATTGTGAATACCATCAAGTTTGCCAGGTTTGAGGGACTGCCATTATGTTACAATAATGGTTATAATATACTAGGGATTATATACTGGGTGGCGTGGACTTTCCGACCGTGGGACTTCCGACCACAGACACAGGCGTGGTATTTCCGATCACAAAAATTTCATCCGTGGGAGTTCCGACCACTGAAAAAACCACGCGGGGTTTCCTACCATTCAATTCACTACTCCACAATAGTGATTTGACGAGTCGAGTATTTTACTCGAAAGGTATCGAGTCAACAGAGTATTGAGCTGACTCGATTCTTATACTACGATACTCGAGTATCGCTCGGTGAAATAGTTTACGAATTCCAAAATTAGCAGGTAGCAGCTGAAACGGCAAATTTAGCAAGTTTAAACGGCGATTTAATCGAGTCGAAATACTCGACTCGTCACATATCACTACTCCTCAACAAATTATGTAAATCATTTGAAAAATATCCCTTCACATTTTATCCAGGCTTAGGACTGGCTACGTAGGCCTATAGCGCAAACAGAGGCAAGTTTAAATATTTTTCTTCAGCAAGTGATTAAACACTCTTGTATTTTAAGGATATAATTATATTATTTTACATTACTATACAGCAAGTGATTAAACACTCTTGTCGTATTTTAAGGATATAATTGTATTATTTTACGTTACTATACAGCAAGTGATTAAACACTCTTGTCGTATTTTAAGGATATAATTATATTATTTTACATTACTATACAGCAAGTGATTAAACACTCTTGTCGTATTTTAAGGATATAATTATATTATTTTACATTACTATACAGCAAGTGATTAAACACTCTTGTCGTATTTTAAGGATATAATTATATTATTTTACATTACTATACAGCAAGTGATTAAACACTCTTGTCGTATTTTAAGGATATAATTATATTATTTTACATTACTATACAGCAAGTGATTAAACACTCTTGTCGTATTTTAAGGATATAATTATATTATTTTACATTACTATACAGCAAGTGATTAAACACTCTTGTCGTATTTTAAGGATATAATTATATTATTTTACATTACTATACAGCAAGTGATTAAACACTCTTGTCGTATTTTAAGGATATAATTATATTATTTTACATTACTATACAGCAAGTGATTAAACACTCTTGTCGTATTTTAAGGATATAATTATATTATTTTACATTACTATACAGCAAGTGATTAAACACTCTTGTCGTATTTTAAGGATATAATTATATTATTTTACATTACTATACAGCAAGTGATTAAACACTCTTGTCGTATTTTAAGGATATAATTATATTATTTTACATTACTATACAGCAAGTGATTGAACACTTTTGTCGTATTTTAAGGATATAATTGTATTATTTTACATTACTATACAGCAAGTGATTAAACACTCTTGTCGTATTTTAAGGATATAATTATATTATTTTACATTACTATACAGCAAGTGATTAAACACTCTTGTCGTATTTTAAGGATATAATTATATTATTTTACATTACTATACAGCAAGTGATTGAACACTTTTGTCGTATTTTAAGGATATAATTGTATTATTTTACATTACTATACAGCAAGTGATTAAACACTCTTGTCGTATTTTAAGGATATAATTGTATTATTTTACATTACTGTACAGCAAGTGATTGAACATTTTTGCATATGTCAAAAATGCAATTGTATTATTTTACACCATTATACTCAAGTAAATATACAGTCTATATTATACAGGTATATGAATTCTCTAATCCATTTTTTGTAAATAAGCCAGAGATTGTAAACCATATGAATGTTCAGGTGGTGGGGATGTTCCGTTATTAACCCCCATTTAATGCGAAAAACCACAAACCTGCGAATATTGTTTATGTTAGTAGGCCTTTATATAGGAAGAGTGGTGACAGATCGGAAATCTCACGTCTGGAACCCGATCGGTCGGAAAACCCACGTAGTCATATACAGGAGCCGACTACCCCGGCCATGGTCGAAATAGTACGACTTTGTAATATACAATTTCTGTTCATTACGCTATCAATACGGATACCGTTTCGGTATTACAAATTGAATTTTACAAATTTTGAACGGCCATATAAATTCCAAACTAAATATAACGCGAATAAAACATTAATTTTTACACCTTATTTCTTGATTTTTATTTCGCCTATTGCTATCGGGAGTGAAATTATCATGGACGACTTTGTGACAACCATATACGGCCGCCACGAGTACCCGGCTCCAGGTTTAGGGTAACTGAAAGTTAGTGGAAATCTACAATATTTTAGTTCAAAAATAAAAGTATGCCGTAATTAAGATACTCTGTTTAACAACTAGTTACATAGGTTCCTCCTAAGAGATTCATCTAGAGTAATTGTAAGTATTTTACTTTCTCTCGCTAAAACATTTCAAACCAAAGATACACGGTTTTATAGATAGGATATTGTGCGGATTCTATTCACGTAGTGGTTCATCATGTCAGGATCTAAACGTAATTTTCCTCGCTCAAAATTTCAACTCGTCGACGTCTCAGAGCGATTAGGATTAGATTTAAATCACATTTACCTTGTTCCTGGTCTTTAAGCCAAAGGTAATTTTCCGTTTTCTAAAATAAATTTAGAAACATAATTGGAACAATTAGTTTATTTCCTGATTCGCTAGAACAGAATATAGAAAAGTTTAATTTCAATTTCTGTTCAGATTTTCCCTAAACCTACTATTCTTCATATGAGCCTTTTAATTAAAAACGTCGATAGTTGAACTAGACAATCGATTAAAGAGTCTAAAAGAAGGTTTCATCTCCGCATATTAAGAAATATTACAGCGGAAGGGGCGATAACGTGAACACTGCTGTTTATTTGAGTAAAAGTGCTATTTGTGAAACCTATTATCCAAGTATATATGGAAAGGGTGTTGAAGCATAACGTATGTACTCAAATGTTTTGGGTGGTCAAGAGAAAGTGTTTAATTACGCGGAAGCGGTTTTAAAGGCAGGTGCTCTATATGTAGTCAGAGAAAAGACTACCATTGGCATTGCTTGTAGGTCCTACTCATTTATTGGTTTTATTTTGTGTTCTTATATCTTCGAAATGACAATGTTAGCATATATTGCCATAATCTCTTGGTGAGTGGAATGTAGCTAACATCACGATGCATATTGTCGGAATCTCTTGGTGAGTGGAATGTAGCTAACATCACGATACATATTGTCGGAATCTCTTGGTGAGTGGAATGTAGCTAGCATCACGATACATATTGCCATAATCTCTTGGTGAGTGGAATGTAGCTAACATCGCGATACATATTGCCATAATCTCTTGGTGAGTGGAATGTGGCTAACATCACGATACATATTGTCATAATCTCTTGGTGAGTGGAATGTAGCTAACATCACGATACATATTGTCGGAATCTCTTGGTGAGTGGAATGTAGCTAACATCACGATACATATTGCAATAATCTCTTGGTGAGTGGAATGTTGCAAACATCACATTCGGAATCTCTCAGGGGGTGGAATGTAGCTAACATCACGATACATATTGTCGGAATCTCTTGGTGAGTGGAATGTAGCTAACATCACGATACATATTGCCATAATCTCTTGGTGAGTGGAATGTAGCTAACATCACGATACATATTGTCGGAATCTCTCGGTGAGTGGAATTTGGTTAACATCACGATACATATGAAGCTATACTTAGAACAATTTGATACATATTGTCGTAATCTCTCGGTGAGTGGAATGTAGCTAATATCACGATCCGTATGAAGCTATACGTGGAACAATTTGATACATATTGTCGGAATCTCTTGGTGAGTGGAATGTAGCTATTATCACGATACATATTGTCGAAATCTCTTGGTGAGTGGGATGTAGCTAACATCGCGATACATATTGTCGGAATCTCTTGGTGAGTGGAATGTAGCTAACATCACGATACATATTGTCGGAATCTCTTGGTGAGTGGAATGTAGCTAACATCACGATACATATTGCCATAATCTCTTGGTGAGTGGAATGTAGCTAACATCACGATACATATTGCCATAATCTCTTGGTGAGTGGAATGTAGCTAACATCGCGATACATATTGTCGGAATCTCTCGGTGAGTGGAATGTAGCTAATATCACGATCCGTATGAAGCTATACTTGGAACAATTTGATACATATTGTCGGAATCTCTCGGTGAGTGGAATGTAGCTAATATCACGATACATATGAAGCTATACTTAGAACAATTTGATACATATTGCCGGAATCTCTCGGTGAGTGAAATTTGGCTAACATCACGATACATATGAAGCTATACTTGGAACAATTTGATACATATTGTCGTAATCTCTCGGTGAGTGGAATGTAGCTAACATCACGATACATATGAAGCTATACTTGGAACAATTTGATACATATTGTCGTAATCTCTCGGTGAGTGGAATGTAGCTAACATCACGATCCGTATGAAGCTATACTTGGAACAATTTGATACATATTGCCGGAATCTCTCGGTGAGTGGAATTTGGCTAACATCACGATCCATATGAAGCTATACTTAGAACAATTTGATACTTATTGCCGGAATCTCTCGGTGAGTGAAATTTGGCTAACATCACGATACATATGAAGCTATACTTGGAACAATTTGATACATATTGTCGTAATCTCTCGGTGAGTGGAATGTAGCTAATATCACGATCCGCATGAAGCTATACTTGGAACAATTTGATACATATTGTCGTAATCTCTCGGTGAGTGGAATGTAGCTAATATCACGATCCGTATGAAGCTATACTTGGAACAATTTGATACATATTGTCGTAATCTCTCGGTGAGTGGAATGTAGCTAATATCACGATCCGTATGAAGCTATACTTGGAACAATTTGATACATATTGTCGTAATCTCTCGGTGAGTGGAATGTAGCTAATATCACGATCCGTATGAAGCTATACTTGGAACAATTTGATACATATTGCCGGAATCTCTCGGTGAGTAGAATGTAGCTAACATCACGATACATATGAAGCTATACTTGGAACAATATGATACATATTGTCGGAATCTCTCGGTGAGTGGAATGTAGCCAACATCACGATGGCTATAAAGCTATACTTGGAACAATTTGATACATTTTTCATTTTCTCTTGGTGAGTGGAATGTGGCTGGCATCACGATGGCTATAAAGCTATACTTGGAACAATTTGATACATATTGTTGTTTTCTCTTGGTGAGTGGAATGTGGCTAACATCACGATGGCTATAAAGCTATACGTGGAACAATTTGATACATATTTTCGTTTTCTCTTGGTGAGTGGAATGTGGCTGGCATCACGATGGCTATAAAGCTATACGTGGAACAATTTGATACATATTTTTGTTTTCTCTTGGTGAGTGGAATGTGGCTAACATCACGATGGCTATAAAGCTATACGTGGAACAATTTGATACATATTTCCGTTTTCTCTTGGTGAGTGGAATGTGGCTAACATCACGATGGCTATAAAGCTATACGTGGAACAATTTGATACATATTTTCGTTTTCTCTTGGTGAGTGGAATGTGGCTGGCATCACGATGGCTATAAAGCTATACGTGGAACAATTTGATACATATTTTTGTTTTCTCTTGGTGAGTGGAATGTGGCTAACATCACGATGGCTATAAAGCTATACGTGGAACAATTTGATACATATTTCCGTTTTCTCTTGGTGAGTGGAATGTGGCTAACATCACGATGGCTATAAAGCTATACGTGGAACAATTTGATACATATTTTCGTTTTCTCTTGGTGAGTGGAATGTGGCTAACATCGGAGTGAACATATTCTTAATATATCTTGGTGAGTGGAATGTAGCTAACATCACGGTGCCAATAAATCTGCATTTGGAAGAAGAGAAAATCCACCCTCTCAATATTTTGGTGAGCAGAATATTTGCTAAAATCAGTGTAGAGCAAATTCCACGGTACGTATTAAGGTATTCTTGGAACAAAAGACAATCCACTGTTTCAATAACTTGGTGAGTGGAATGTTTGCCAATATCAGTGAGAATGCTTTGTGAAAAATATGATGCCTATAAAGCTAGACGTAAAAGAAATGGAAGTCCACTGTTAAAATATGTTGGTAAGGGCAAATTGTCACACGTTGTTGAAAATTATCGTTTTCTGGGCTATCTCGATTTGGAGAAAAAGCACTATTAGTTTGTGAACTTGAAGACCTAAGTAATTTTATTTTGTAAAACTACTTCTTTTGTAAAATCAATGTTTCAATTATAGAAATCTTGTAAAATACAACTAAATTCAGATTATTTAAGGTAAAACGTTTTGTTGGTGCCTTTTATCCTTCAACTGAAACATAAAATTATAACTAATTTGTTAGACCACGTAGACCGCTCGGCTCGAAATTAATATAGACCATTTAAATACGGTTGTTTTAGAAATTGGAAAGTGACTAATATAAGAAAAAGAAGCCCCACTTGGAGGAAATGAAAATTCAATGTTGAGCTACCCTTTAATTTTGATAGGTCGCCTTTATGACGGTAATTATAGAGGCTGGCATGTCTCATACCCGTGTATATAATCGATGTTCTGTGATTTTACGATTTTAAGAATAAGAATATAATAGTCAACTTAAAAGATCTCTTCTTATCATATTAAGTAACTATAATTATCCAGTGGAGGGAGGATTATTTTTGACACGCAACTTCCCCTCCTCCATTAGGAAAGGAAGTAACCAAGGTTTGTGTAAAACCTGTCTTATGAAGAATGGCCAGTGGAGTGGAGCAGTGAACAGAGAAAGTTGTGTCTGCTGTGACGTGACGTAGCTGTTACCTGGCTACATGAAGGTCTGCCTCACGGCCAATTCTTCTTTCGGTCAGAGCGAAATTTCGATTTCTGAAACGTTTATTTAAAGGTATTTTAGATTATTTTTAATATATACCAAACGATTTTCTATAACCGTTTATACGTATGTTTTTCATTGTTTGAACAAATTTAATCAAACGAACTCTTTAAGTACTATATCAACTAAGGGATATGACATAAGAAGTATGCCAACTTCATTGCTAAAAGAAGGAAGCATTGTTGAAATAATGCACAATAATACAAAAAAATTGTTAAAACAATATATAACATCTCACTAATAAGGAGTTTATTGCTTTCTATAAAGAGGAAAAACTAAGAAAAATAGAATAGGTTAATGAGAAATAGAAGGGTTTTCTAAACATTATTTTGAACTTATAAGATAATTTTTGATACCATTTTAGTACACATTTTTCATCTAAAAATGATTTAAAACTCTTTGAGTTCTAGAAATTATTTTCGACTCTACTTTAAAATTACAACGCTGTGGAATTTTCCTCAAATTTTCTAAACCTACAAGTCCTTAAAAACAGCATGTCCTGTTTTTCAATAGGATTTAACTTGACATAAACGATATATTTAAAATTCTTTAAAAAACGTTTTTATAGAATAATAATGGGGCGTGTTGTTAATTAATTAAAATATAACTTATATTTGTACAGTGTTACTTTCTTCAAAAACAATAGGGTATTTCATCACCCCCCCCCCCCACCCCATTAGCCTCATTATGCAACAAGTAAACAGAACGAAATCAAGTTCATACAACACTTTCTATATATTTTATCGAATATAACTAACATTAAAATGAATTTAGGTTTGATCTTTAAATATTTAAAAGCGTGTACATTTTCTTAGACATCTTTGTGAGTAAAGTAATAAGTAGAAATGTCATGTTTGACTAATATTGGCTAAATAAAGACTTTATTGGGCCGATAGCACTTGAAACTTTATTGGGCTGTCAATATATCTGGTTCTGAAACGCGTCCTTGGTAAGCGGGTTTGTGCTTTGAAATCCAAGATCAGTGGTTTTACCTTAAAATTATTTTTCTTTACTAAACGAAACTTAGAACGATCTAGCATGGAGAATAGTTCTCAGTTATATACTGCTCTTGAATGCCCCGTTTATAAAACTATAATTATCCGATTTGTAATTAATTAACCATAGTAATTTATTTATTTCAAATAATTAGTAATCATTTGTATTTTCAAAATTTTATTTTAAAGTACGCGGGTTTTTCAAAACTTTAGAGTTTATATTAATAGGTAAAACAATGAATTTAATTTTACTTAATATTTACATCTAACCTCAATGTGTATTTTTAATAAAAAGAAACTGAAACTAAAATAAATCAAAGTTTCCAATGTATATTTAAAGAAGTTGCACAATAACGACTAACTCGTGGAAAATGTTCGCCTTCCCTAAGGCACTCTTGAGTGTTTGACAGATTACACTGTTTAGGAACAGCACCTAAGAATAAAACAACAAGGTTTAAACACAGTCATTTATTTTACAATATAATATTTTAAAAAAAAGCAAATTTGTAAGTTTTCATCACTTACATATTATTATTCAAGGATATCAACCACACAGGTTGTAATTAAACCTTATGTATATTTTAAATAGCATTTCAACAGAACTGCATTATTTCATACTTTTATTACAGAACAAATGTGGGAATAAATACGTAAAGAGAAGCCAAATATTATACTCCAAACTTGTCCCTAAAAAAAAATGAATAAATATTGTGGTTAGATTAAATAAAACAGCGCACACACACACACACACACACACACACACACACACACACACACACACACAAACGTTGTTTCATCTCTAACCAATGAATAAAAGAACTGTCTAGAAAGTCACTTATTATTTCGCAATAGCTAGTAGTTTGCGCTTCTCGCTAAATACAGGTAGATAGGCACAATTTGCATGAAGGTAGTTCTTGTAATTTATAGATAGTCGTAGAGGCTTTACTAATAAGCTGCAAGATACCTGATTAAATATCCGGCAAAAGAAATATCTTGAAAGGAATTTCTTTGCTTGTCTTAGCTAGTAGTTTTACGCTTCACGCTAAATACAGGAAGATAGACACAATTTGCCGGCAAAAGACATTTCTTAAATCATTTCTTTGTTTGTGTTAGCTAGTAGTTTGCGCTTCTCGACTAGATATAGGAAGACAGGCACAATTTCCATGAAGGTAGTTCTTTTAATTTATAGATAGTCGTAGATAAATGACTAATCTAAATATGTGCAAAAGCTGTTAAAATAATAAGTAGGAACCCTACACGAGGAATAACACTAACTTATAGTAATTTAAAGTGATTGAATTATCATCAACAAACTGTAAAAAAAATCAAAATAAAATGTAGAAATGTTACAACATTAATAACAATATCACGAAGAAGCTGTACAGGAGGATTCAAAATATTATCTAGTAACGTCACAACATTAATAACAATATCACGAAGGAACGGTGCAGGAGGATTGAAAATATTATCTGGGAACGTTACAACATTAATAACAATATTACGAAGGAGCTGTACAGGAGGATTCAAAATATTATCTAGTAACGTCACAACATTAATAACAATATCACGAAGGAACGGTGCAGGAGGATTGAAAATATTATCTGGGAACGTTACAACATTAATAACAATATCACGAAGGAACGGTGCAGGAGGATTGAAAATATTATCTGGGAACGTTACAACATTAATAACAATATCACGAAGAAGCTGTACAGGAGGATTCAAAATATTATCTAGTAACGTCACAACATTAATAACAATATCACGAAGGAACGGTGCAGGAGGATTGAAAATATTATCTGGGAACGTTACAACATTAATAACAATATCACGAAGGAACGGTGCAGGAGGATTGAAAATATTATCTAGGTACGTTACAACATTAATAACAATATCACGAAGGAACGTACCGTAGGTTTCAAAATATTATCTAGGAACGTTACAACAATAATAACAATATCACGAAGGAACGGTGCAGGAGGATTGAAAATATTATCTAGGTACGTTACAACATTAATAACAATATTACGAAGAAGCTGTACAGGAGGATTCAAAATATTATCTAGTAACGTCACAACATTAATACCAATATCACGAAGGAACGGTGCAGGAGGATTGAAAATATTATCTGGGAACGTTACAACATTAATAACAATATTACGAAGAAGCAGTACAGGAGGATTCAAAATATTATCTAGTAACGTCACAACATTAATAACAATATCACGAAGGAACGGTGCAGGAGGATTGAAAATATTATCTAGGTACGTTACAACATTAATAACAATATCACGAAGAAGCTGTACAGGAGGATTCAAAATATTATCTAGTAACGTCACAACATTAATAACAATATCACGAAGGAACGGTGCAGGAGGATTGAAAATATTATCTGGGAACGTTACAACATTAATAACAATATCACGATTTAGCGGTACAGGAGTATTCAAAATATTATCTAGGAACGTTACAAGAATAATAACAATATCACGAAGGAACGTACCGTAGGTTTCAAAATATTACCTAGGAACGTTACAAAATTAATAACAATATCACGAAGGAACGGTACAGGAGGATTGAAAATATTATCTGGGAACGTTACAACATTAATAACAATATTACGAAGGAGCTGTACAGGAGGATTCAGAATATTATCTAGGAACGTTACAACATTCATAACAATATCACGAAGGAACGGTACAGGATGTTTCAAAATATTATCTAGGAATGTTACAACATTAATAACAATATCACGAAGGAACGGTACAGGAGGATTGAAAATATTATCTGGGAACGTTACAACATTAATAACAATATTACGAAGGAGCTGTACAGGATGTTTCAAAATATTATCTAGGAACGTTACAACATTAATAACAATATCACGAAGGAACGGTGCAGGTGGATTCAAAATATTATCTAGTAACGTCACAACATTAATAACAATATCACGAAGGAGCGGCACAGGAGGATTGAAAATATTATCTGGGAACGTTACAACATTAATAACAATATTACGAGGGAGCTGTACAGGAGGATTCAAAATATTATCTAGGAACGTTACAACATTAATAACAATATCACGAAGGAACGGTGCAGGAGGATTGAAAATATTATCTGGGAACGTTACAACATTAATAACAATATCACGAAGGAACGGTACAGGAGGTTTCAAAATATTATCTAGGAATGTTACAACATTAATAACAATATCACGAAAGAACGGTACAGGAGGTTTCAAAATATTATCTAGGAACGTTACAACATTAATAACAATATCACGAAGGAACGGTACAGGATGTTTCAAAATATTATCTAGGAACTTTACAACATTAATAACAATATCACGAAGGAACGGTACAGGAGGTTTCAAAATATTATCTAGGAATGTTACAACATTAATAACAATATCACGAAGGAACGGTACAGGAGGTTTCAAAATATAATCTAGGAACGTTACAACATTAATAACAATATCACGAAGGAACGGTACAGGATGTTTCAAAATATAATCTAGGAACGTTACAACATTAATAACAATATCACGAAGGAACGGTACAGGATGTTTCAAAATATTATCTAGTTACGTTGCAACATTAATAACAATATCACGATTTAGCGGTACAGGAGGTTTCAAAATATTATCTAGGTACGTTACAACATCAATAACAATATTACGAAGGAGCGGTACAGGAGGTTTCAAAATATTATCTAGGAATGTTACAACATTAATAACAATATCACGATTTAGCGGTACAGGAGGTTTCAAAATATTATCTAGGTACGTTACAACATCAATAACAATAACACGATTTAGCGGTACAGGAGGTTTCAAAATATTATCTAGGTACGTTACAACATTAATAACAATATCACGAAGGAGCGGTACAGGAGGATTGAAAATATTATCTAGGAACGTTACAACAATAATAACAATATCACGAAGAAACTGTACAGGAGTATTCAAAATATTATGTAGGTACGTTACAACATAAATAACAATTTCACGATTTAGCGGTACAGGAGGTTTCAAAATATTATCTAGGTACGTTACAACATCAATAACAATATTACGAAGGAGCGGTACAGGAGGTTTCAAAATATTATCTAGGAACGTTACAACATTAATAACAATATCACGAAGGAGCGGTACAGGAGGTTTCAAAATATTATCTAGGTACGTTACAACATAATAACAATTTCACGATTTAGCGGTACAGGAGGTTTCAGAATATTATCTAAGTACGTTACAACATCAATAACAATATCACGATTTAGCGTTACAGGAGGTTTCAAAATATTATCTACGTACGTTACAACCTCAATAACAATATCACGAAGGAACGGTACAGGAGGTTTCAAAATATTACCTAGGTACGTTACAACATTAATAACAATATCACGAAGGAACGGTACAGGATGTTTCAAAATATTATCTAGGTACGTTACAACATCAATAACAATATCACGATTTAGCGGTACAGGAGGTTTCAAAATATTATCTAGGTACGTTACAACATCAATAACAAAATCACGAAGGAACGGTACAGGAGGTTTCAAAATATTATCTAGGTACGTTACAACATAAATAACAATTTCACGATTTAGCGGTACAGGAGGTTTCAAAATATTATTTAGGTACATTACAACATCAATAATAATATCACGAAGAAACTGTACAGGAGTATTCAAAATATTATCTAGGTACGTTACAACATAAATAACAATTTCACGATTTAGCGGTACAGGAGGTTTCAAAATATTATCTAGGTACGTTACAAAATCAATAACAATATTACGAAGGAGTGGTACAGGAGATTTCAAAATATTATCTAGGAACGTTACAACATTAATAACAATATCACGAAGGAACGGTACAGGATGTTTCAAAATATTATCTAGGTACGTTACAACATTAATAACAATTTCACGATTTAGCGGTACAGGAGGATTCAGAATATTATCTAGGTACGTTACAACATCAATAACAATATCACGATTCAGCTTTACAGGAGGTTTCAAAATATTATCTACGTCCGTTACAACCTCAATAACAATATCACGAAGGAACGGTACAGGAGGTTTCAAAATATTACCTAGGTACGTTACAACATTAATAACAATATCACGAAGGAACGGTACAGGATGTTTCAAAATATTATCTAGGTACGTTACAACATTAATAACAATATCACGAAGGAGCGGTACAGGAGGATTGAAAATATTATCTAGGAACGTTACAACAATAATAACAATATAACAAAGAAACTGTACAGGAGTATTCAAAATATTATCTAGGAACGTTACAACAATAATAACAATATCACGAAGAAACTATACAGGAGTATTCAAAATATTATCTAGGAACGTTACAACAATAATAACAATATCACGAAGAAACTATACAGGAGTATTCAAAATATTATCTAGGTACGTTACAACATTAATAACAATATCACGAAGGAGCGGTACAGGAGGATTGAAAATATTATCTAGGAACGTTACAACAATAATAACAATATAACAAAGAAACTGTACAGGAGTATTCAAAATATTATCTAGGAACGTTACAACAATAATAACAATATCACGAAGAAACTATACAGGAGTATTCAAAATATTATCTAGGAACGTTACAACAATAATAACAATATCACGAAGAAACTATACAGGAGTATTCAAAATATTATCTAGGTACGTTACAACATTAATAACAATATCACGAAGGAGCGGTACAGGAGGATTGAAAATATTATCTAGGAACGTTACAACAATAATAACAATATAACAAAGAAACTGTACAGGAGTATTCAAAATATTATCTAGGAACGTTACAACAATAATAACAATATCACGAAGAAACTATACAGGAGTATTCAAAATATTATCTAGGAACGTTACAACAATAATAACAATATCACGAAGAAACTATACAGGAGTATTCAAAATATTATCTAGGTACGTTACAACATTAATAACAATATCACGAAGGAGCGGTACAGGAGGATTGAAAATATTATCTGGGAACGTTACAACATTAATAACAATATCACGATTTAGCGGTACAGGAGTATTCAAAATATTATCTAGGAACGTTACAAGAATAATAACAATATCACGAAGGAACGTACCGTAGGTTTCAAAATATTACCTAGGAACGTTACAAAATTAATAACAATATAACAAAGAAACTGTACAGGAGTATTCAAAATATTATCTAGGAACGTTACAACAATAATAACAATATCACGAAGAAACTATACAGGAGTATTCAAAATATTATCTAGGAACGTTACAACAATAATAACAATATCACGAAGAAACTATACAGGAGTATTCAAAATATTATCTAGGAACGTTACAACAATAATAACAATATCACGAAGAAACTATACAGGAGTATTCAAAATATTATCTAGGAACGTTACAACAATAATAACAATATCACGAAGAAACTATACAGGAGTATTCAAAATATTATCTAGGTACGTTACAACATTAATAACAATATCACGAAGGAGCGGTACAGGAGGATTGAAAATATTATCTGGGAACGTTACAACATTAATAACAATATCACGATTTAGCGGTACAGGAGTATTCAAAATATTATCTAGGAACGTTACAAGAATAATAACAATATCACGAAGGAACGTACCGTAGGTTTCAAAATATTACCTAGGAACGTTACAAAATTAATAACAATATCACGAAGGAACGGTACAGGAGGATTGAAAATATTATCTGGGAACGTTACAACATTAATAACAATATTACGAAGGAGCTGTACAGGAGGATTCAGAATATTATCTAGGAACGTTACAACATTCATAACAATATCACGAAGGAACGGTACAGGATGTTTCAAAATATTATCTAGGAATGTTACAACATTAATAACAATATCACGAAGGAACGGTACAGGAGGATTGAAAATATTATCTGGGAACGTTACAACATTAATAACAATATTACGAAGGAGCTGTACAGGATGTTTCAAAATATTATCTAGGAACGTTACAACATTAATAACAATATCACGAAGGAACGGTGCAGGTGGATTCAAAATATTATCTAGTAACGTCACAACATTAATAACAATATCACGAAGGAGCGGCACAGGAGGATTGAAAATATTATCTGGGAACGTTACAACATTAATAACAATATTACGAGGGAGCTGTACAGGAGGATTCAAAATATTATCTAGGAACGTTACAACATTAATAACAATATCACGAAGGAACGGTGCAGGAGGATTGAAAATATTATCTGGGAACGTTACAACATTAATAACAATATCACGAAGGAACGGTACAGGAGGTTTCAAAATATTATCTAGGAATGTTACAACATTAATAACAATATCACGAAAGAACGGTACAGGAGGTTTCAAAATATTATCTAGGAACGTTACAACATTAATAACAATATCACGAAGGAACGGTACAGGATGTTTCAAAATATTATCTAGGAACTTTACAACATTAATAACAATATCACGAAGGAACGGTACAGGAGGTTTCAAAATATTATCTAGGAATGTTACAACATTAATAACAATATCACGAAGGAACGGTACAGGAGGTTTCAAAATATAATCTAGGAACGTTACAACATTAATAACAATATCACGAAGGAACGGTACAGGATGTTTCAAAATATAATCTAGGAACGTTACAACATTAATAACAATATCACGAAGGAACGGTACAGGATGTTTCAAAATATTATCTAGTTACGTTGCAACATTAATAACAATATCACGATTTAGCGGTACAGGAGGTTTCAAAATATTATCTAGGTACGTTACAACATTAATAACAATATCACGAAGGAGCGGTACAGGAGGATTGAAAATATTATCTGGGAACGTTACAACATTAATAACAATATCACGATTTAGCGGTACAGGAGTATTCAAAATATTATCTAGGAACGTTACAAGAATAATAACAATATCACGAAGGAACGTACCGTAGGTTTCAAAATATTACCTAGGAACGTTACAAAATTAATAACAATATAACAAAGAAACTGTACAGGAGTATTCAAAATATTATCTAGGAACGTTACAACAATAATAACAATATCACGAAGAAACTATACAGGAGTATTCAAAATATTATCTAGGAACGTTACAACAATAATAACAATATCACGAAGAAACTATACAGGAGTATTCAAAATATTATCTAGGAACGTTACAACAATAATAACAATATCACGAAGAAACTATACAGGAGTATTCAAAATATTATCTAGGAACGTTACAACAATAATAACAATATCACGAAGAAACTATACAGGAGTATTCAAAATATTATCTAGGTACGTTACAACATTAATAACAATATCACGAAGGAGCGGTACAGGAGGATTGAAAATATTATCTGGGAACGTTACAACATTAATAACAATATCACGATTTAGCGGTACAGGAGTATTCAAAATATTATCTAGGAACGTTACAAGAATAATAACAATATCACGAAGGAACGTACCGTAGGTTTCAAAATATTACCTAGGAACGTTACAAAATTAATAACAATATCACGAAGGAACGGTACAGGAGGATTGAAAATATTATCTGGGAACGTTACAACATTAATAACAATATTACGAAGGAGCTGTACAGGAGGATTCAGAATATTATCTAGGAACGTTACAACATTCATAACAATATCACGAAGGAACGGTACAGGATGTTTCAAAATATTATCTAGGAATGTTACAACATTAATAACAATATCACGAAGGAACGGTACAGGAGGATTGAAAATATTATCTGGGAACGTTACAACATTAATAACAATATTACGAAGGAGCTGTACAGGATGTTTCAAAATATTATCTAGGAACGTTACAACATTAATAACAATATCACGAAGGAACGGTGCAGGTGGATTCAAAATATTATCTAGTAACGTCACAACATTAATAACAATATCACGAAGGAGCGGCACAGGAGGATTGAAAATATTATCTGGGAACGTTACAACATTAATAACAATATTACGAGGGAGCTGTACAGGAGGATTCAAAATATTATCTAGGAACGTTACAACATTAATAACAATATCACGAAGGAACGGTGCAGGAGGATTGAAAATATTATCTGGGAACGTTACAACATTAATAACAATATCACGAAGGAACGGTACAGGAGGTTTCAAAATATTATCTAGGAATGTTACAACATTAATAACAATATCACGAAAGAACGGTACAGGAGGTTTCAAAATATTATCTAGGAACGTTACAACATTAATAACAATATCACGAAGGAACGGTACAGGATGTTTCAAAATATTATCTAGGAACTTTACAACATTAATAACAATATCACGAAGGAACGGTACAGGAGGTTTCAAAATATTATCTAGGAATGTTACAACATTAATAACAATATCACGAAGGAACGGTACAGGAGGTTTCAAAATATAATCTAGGAACGTTACAACATTAATAACAATATCACGAAGGAACGGTACAGGATGTTTCAAAATATAATCTAGGAACGTTACAACATTAATAACAATATCACGAAGGAACGGTACAGGATGTTTCAAAATATTATCTAGTTACGTTGCAACATTAATAACAATATCACGATTTAGCGGTACAGGAGGTTTCAAAATATTATCTAGGTACGTTACAACATCAATAACAATATTACGAAGGAGCGGTACAGGAGGTTTCAAAATATTATCTAGGAATGTTACAACATTAATAACAATATCACGATTTAGCGGTACAGGAGGTTTCAAAATATTATCTAGGTACGTTACAACATCAATAACAATAACACGATTTAGCGGTACAGGAGGTTTCAAAATATTATCTAGGTACGTTACAACATTAATAACAATATCACGAAGGAGCGGTACAGGAGGATTGAAAATATTATCTAGGAACGTTACAACAATAATAACAATATCACGAAGAAACTGTACAGGAGTATTCAAAATATTATGTAGGTACGTTACAACATAAATAACAATTTCACGATTTAGCGGTACAGGAGGTTTCAAAATATTATCTAGGTACGTTACAACATCAATAACAATATTACGAAGGAGCGGTACAGGAGGTTTCAAAATATTATCTAGGAACGTTACAACATTAATAACAATATCACGAAGGAGCGGTACAGGAGGTTTCAAAATATTATCTAGGTACGTTACAACATAATAACAATTTCACGATTTAGCGGTACAGGAGGTTTCAGAATATTATCTAAGTACGTTACAACATCAATAACAATATCACGATTTAGCGTTACAGGAGGTTTCAAAATATTATCTACGTACGTTACAACCTCAATAACAATATCACGAAGGAACGGTACAGGAGGTTTCAAAATATTACCTAGGTACGTTACAACATTAATAACAATATCACGAAGGAACGGTACAGGATGTTTCAAAATATTATCTAGGTACGTTACAACATCAATAACAATATCACGATTTAGCGGTACAGGAGGTTTCAAAATATTATCTAGGTACGTTACAACATCAATAACAAAATCACGAAGGAACGGTACAGGAGGTTTCAAAATATTATCTAGGTACGTTACAACATAAATAACAATTTCACGATTTAGCGGTACAGGAGGTTTCAAAATATTATTTAGGTACATTACAACATCAATAATAATATCACGAAGAAACTGTACAGGAGTATTCAAAATATTATCTAGGTACGTTACAACATAAATAACAATTTCACGATTTAGCGGTACAGGAGGTTTCAAAATATTATCTAGGTACGTTACAAAATCAATAACAATATTACGAAGGAGTGGTACAGGAGATTTCAAAATATTATCTAGGAACGTTACAACATTAATAACAATATCACGAAGGAACGGTACAGGATGTTTCAAAATATTATCTAGGTACGTTACAACATTAATAACAATTTCACGATTTAGCGGTACAGGAGGATTCAGAATATTATCTAGGTACGTTACAACATCAATAACAATATCACGATTCAGCTTTACAGGAGGTTTCAAAATATTATCTACGTCCGTTACAACCTCAATAACAATATCACGAAGGAACGGTACAGGAGGTTTCAAAATATTACCTAGGTACGTTACAACATTAATAACAATATCACGAAGGAACGGTACAGGATGTTTCAAAATATTATCTAGGTACGTTACAACATTAATAACAATATCACGAAGGAGCGGTACAGGAGGATTGAAAATATTATCTAGGAACGTTACAACAATAATAACAATATAACAAAGAAACTGTACAGGAGTATTCAAAATATTATCTAGGAACGTTACAACAATAATAACAATATCACGAAGAAACTATACAGGAGTATTCAAAATATTATCTAGGAACGTTACAACAATAATAACAATATCACGAAGAAACTATACAGGAGTATTCAAAATATTATCTAGGTACGTTACAACATTAATAACAATATCACGAAGGAGCGGTACAGGAGGATTGAAAATATTATCTAGGAACGTTACAACAATAATAACAATATAACAAAGAAACTGTACAGGAGTATTCAAAATAATATCTAGGTACGTTACAACATTAATAACAATATCACGATTTAGCGGTACAGGAGTATTCAAAATATTATCTAGGAACGTTACAACAATAATAACAATATCACGAAGAAACTATACAGGAGTATTCAAAATATTATCTAGGTACGTTACAACATTAATAACAATATCACGAAGGAGCGGTACAGGAGTATTCAAAATATTATCTAGGAACGTTACAACAATAATAACAATATAACAAAGAAACTGTACAGGAGTATTCAAAATATTATCTAGGAACGTTACAACAATAATAACAATATCACGAAGAAACTATACAGGAGTATTCAAAATATTATCTAGGTACGTTACAACATTAATAACAATATCACGAAGGAGCGGTACAGGAGGATTGAAAATATTATCTAGGAACGTTACAACAATAATAACAATATAACAAAGAAACTGTACAGGAGTATTCAAAATATTATCTAGGAACGTTACAACAATAATAACAATATCACGAAGAAACTATACAGGAGTATTCAAAATATTATCTAGGAACGTTACAACAATAATAACAATATCACGAAGAAACTGTACAGGAATATTCAAAATATTATCAAGGAACGTTACAACAATAATAACAATATCACTAAGAAACTGTACAGGAGTATTCAAAATATTATCTAGGAACGTTACAACAATAATAACAATATCACGAAGAAACTGTACAGGAGTATTCAAAATATTATCTAGGAACGTTACAACAATAATAACAATATCACAAACAAACTGTACAGGAGTATTCAAAATATTATCTAGGTACGTTACAACAATAATAACAATATCACGAAGAAACTGTACAGGAGTATTCAAAATATTATCTAGGTACGTTACAACATTAATAACAATATCACGAAGGAACGGTACAGATTGTTTCAAAATATTATCTAGGTACGTTACAACATTAATAACAATTTCACGATTTAGCGGTACAGGAGGATTCAGAATATTATCTAGGTACGTTACAACATCAATAACAATATCACGATTCAGCTTTACAGGAGGTTTCAAAATATTATCTACGTCCGTTACAACCTCAATAACAATATCACGAAGGAACGGTACAGGAGGTTTCAAAATATTACCTAGGTACGTTACAACATTAATAACAATATCACGAAGGAACGGTACAGGATGTTTCAAAATATTATCTAGGTACGTTACAACATCAATAACAATATCACGATTCAGCTTTACAGGAGGTTTCAAAATATTATCTACGTCCGTTACAACCTCAATAACAATATCACGAAGGAACGGTACAGGAGGTTTCAAAATATTACCTAGGTACGTTACAACATTAATAACAATATCACGAAGGAACGGTACAGGATGTTTCAAAATATTATCTAGGAACGTTACAACAATAATAACAATATAACAAAGAAACTGTACAGGAGTATTCAAAATATTATCTAGGAACGTTACAACAATAATAACAATATCACGAAGAAACTATACAGGAGTATTCAAAATATTATCTATCAACGTTACAACAATAATAACAATATCACGAAGAAACTGTACAGGAATATTCAAAATATTATCAAGGAACGTTACAACAATAATAACAATATCACAAAGAAACTGTACAGGAGTATTCAAAATATTATCTAGGAACGTTACAGCAATAATAACAATATCACGAAGAAACTGTACAGGAGTATTCAAAATATTATCTAGGTACGTTACAACATCAATAACAATATCACGATTTAGCGGTACAGGAGTATTCAAAATATTATCTAGGAACGTTACAACAATAATAACAATATCTCGAAGAAACTGTACAGGAGTATTCAAAATATTATCTAGGTACGTTAGAACATTAATAACAATATTACGAAGGAGCGGTACAGGAGTATTTAAAATATTATCTGGGAACGTTACAACAATAATAACAATATCACGAAGAAACTGTACAGGAGTATTCAAAATATTATCTAGGAACGTTACAACAATAATAACAATATCACAAAGAAACTGTACAGGAGTATTCAAAATATTATCTAGGAACGTTACAACAATAATAACAATATCACAAACAAACTGTACAGGAGTATTCAAAATATTATCTAGGTACGTTACAACAATAATAACAATATCACGAAGAAACTGTACAGGAGTATTCAAAATATTATCTAGGTACGTTACAACATTAATAACAATATCACGAAGGAACGGTACAGATTGTTTCAAAATATTATCTAGGTACGTTACAACATTAATAACAATTTCACGATTTAGCGGTACAGGAGGATTCAGAATATTATCTAGGTACGTTACAACATCAATAACAATATCACGATTCAGCTTTACAGGAGGTTTCAAAATATTATCTACGTCCGTTACAACCTCAATAACAATATCACGAAGGAACGGTACAGGAGGTTTCAAAATATTACCTAGGTACGTTACAACATTAATAACAATATCACGAAGGAACGGTACAGGATGTTTCAAAATATTATCTAGGTACGTTACAACATCAATAACAATATCACGATTCAGCTTTACAGGAGGTTTCAAAATATTATCTACGTCCGTTACAACCTCAATAACAATATCACGAAGGAACGGTACAGGAGGTTTCAAAATATTACCTAGGTACGTTACAACATTAATAACAATATCACGAAGGAACGGTACAGGATGTTTCAAAATATTATCTAGGAACGTTACAACAATAATAACAATATAACAAAGAAACTGTACAGGAGTATTCAAAATATTATCTAGGAACGTTACAACAATAATAACAATATCACGAAGAAACTATACAGGAGTATTCAAAATATTATCTATCAACGTTACAACAATAATAACAATATCACGAAGAAACTGTACAGGAATATTCAAAATATTATCAAGGAACGTTACAACAATAATAACAATATCACAAAGAAACTGTACAGGAGTATTCAAAATATTATCTAGGAACGTTACAGCAATAATAACAATATCACGAAGAAACTGTACAGGAGTATTCAAAATATTATCTAGGTACGTTACAACATCAATAACAATATCACGATTTAGCGGTACAGGAGTATTCAAAATATTATCTAGGAACGTTACAACAATAATAACAATATCTCGAAGAAACTGTACAGGAGTATTCAAAATATTATCTAGGTACGTTAGAACATTAATAACAATATTACGAAGGAGCGGTACAGGAGTATTTAAAATATTATCTGGGAACGTTACAACAATAATAACAATATCACGAAGAAACTGTACAGGAGTATTCAAAATATTATCTAGGAACGTTACAACAATAATAACAATATCACAAAGAAACTGTAGAGGAGTATTCAAAATATTATCTAGGAACGTTACAACAATAATAACAATATCACTAAGAAACTGTACAGGAGTATTCAAAATATTATCTAGGAACGTTACAACAATAATAACAATATCACGAAGAAACTGTACAGGAGTATTCAAAATATTATCTAGGTACGTTACAACATCATTAACAATATCACGATTTAGCGGTACAGGAGGTTTCAAAATATTATCTAGGAACGTTACAACAATAATAACAATATCACGAAGAAACTGTACAGGAGTATTCAAAATATTATCTAGGAACGTTACAACAATAATGACAATATCACAAACAAACTGTACAGGAGTATTCAAAATATTATCTAGGTACGTTACAACAATAATAACAATATCACGAAGAAACTGTACAGGAGTATTCAAAATATTATCTAGGTACGTTACAACATTAATAACAATATCACGAAGGAACGTACCGTAGGTTTCAAAATATTATCTAGGAACGTTACAAAATTAATAACAATATCACGAAGGAACGTACCGTAGGTTTCAAAATATTATCCAGGAACGTTACAACAATAATAACAATATCACAAAGAAACTGTACAGGAGTATTGAAAATATTATCTAGGAACGTTACAACAATAATAACAATATCACGATGAAACTGTACAGGAGTATTCAAAATATTATCTATGAACGTTACAACAATAATAACAATATCACAAAGAAACTGTACAGGAGTATTCAAAATATTATCTAGGAACGTTACAACAATAATAACAATATCACAAAGAAACTGTACAGGAGTATTCAAAATGGTATCTAGGAACGTTACAACAATAATAACAATATCACGAAGAAACTGTACAGGAGTATTCAAAATATTATCTAGGTACGTTACAACATCAATAACAATATCACGATTTAGCGGTACAGGAGGTTTCAAAATATTATCTAGGAACGTTACAACAATAATAACAATATCACGAAGAAACTGTACGAGTATTCAAAATAATATCTAGGTACGTTACAACATTAATAACAATTTCACGAAGGAGCGGTACAGGATGTTTCAAAATATTATCTAGGTACGTTACAACATCAATAACAATATTACGAAGGAGCGGTACAGGAGGTTTCAAAATATTATCTAGGAACGTTACAACATTAATAACAATATCACGAAGGAACGTACCGTAGGTTTCAAAATATTATCTAGGAACGTTACAAAATTAATAACAATATCACGAAGGAACGTACCGTAGGTTTCAAAATATTATCCAGGAACGTTACAAAATTAATAACAATATCACGAAGGAATGGTACAGGAGGATTGAAAATATTATCTGGTAACGTTACAACATTAATAACAATATTACGAAGGAGCTGTACATGAGGATTCAAAATATTATCTAGGAACGTTACAACATTAATAACAATATCAGGAAGGAACGGTACAGGATGTTTCAAAATATTATCTAGGAACTTTACAACATTAATAACAATATAACGAAGGAACGGTACAGGAGGTTTCAAAATATTATCTAGGACTGTTACAACATTAATAACAATATCACGAAGGAACGGTACAGGATGTTTCAAAATATTATCTAGGAACTTTACAACATTATTAACAATATAACGAAGGAACGGTACAGGAGGTTTCAAAATATTATCTAGGAACTCTACAACATTAATAACAATATCACGAAAGAACGGTACAGGATGTTTCAGAATATTATCTAGGACTGTTACAACATTAATAACAATATCACGAAGGAACGGTACAGGATGTTTCAAAATATTATCTAGGAACTTTACAACATTAATAACAATATAACGAAGGAACGGTACAGGAGGTTTCAAAATATTATCTAGGAACTCTACAACATTAATAACAATATCACGAAAGAACGGTACAGGAGGTTTCAAAATATAATCTAGGAACGTTACAACATTAATAACAATATCACGCAAGAACGGTACAGGATGTTTCAAAATATTTCTAGGTACGTTACAACATTAATAACAATATCACGATTTAGCGGTACAGGAGGTTTCAAAATATTATCTAGGAACGTTACAAGAATAATAACAATATCACGAAGGAACGTACCGTAGGTTTCAAAATATTATCTAGGAATGTTACAAAATTAATAACAATATCACGAAGTAACTGTATAACATTATGGCAGTAGGCACTGATGAAGATCACCACATAGCGATCGAAAACGTTCTGTCTCAGTAAGTTTTCACAAATATACAAAATTTAAGGTTCGGATAGTCATAAACTATTGTTAAAGTTATTAATTAAGAATCACCGAACGTAATGGACTACAAAATTCAAGAATTTACAGAATGAGTTTAAAATGGACCTAAAGAGAATTATAAACTCACCGAAGCGTAATCATTTCATGTAAGTACTTTGCAAGAGGTTATAAATGTCACTAAGTGATCAATATATATATAATGGGCATGCGGCATAAATATCACAAATAAACTGGCTTTGATACACCTGTAAGTTCGACGAGATATTTCAATGTCATCTAATTTACTTAACTGGCCACTATGTCGTGAACCATTTCAATCGTTTGTCAGTTTTGATGAACCAGTAAATCTTTTAAACGTGGTGAATTTGTGGAAGAAATTGCTGAGTCATATATTAACACTTTACATGATTAATAACAAACACTTATTAGGTAATGTCGTAACAATAACGTATGTTTGTAGGTTATGTAGGCCTAATCGTTAACTGCTCTGGAAAACGCTGACATCTCTTGAAAATTGTTTAACAATGTAGAAATCAGGAAGGCCTATAACAATGACGTAATCAGATTTATTCTTCTTCAATTAATTCATACATTTAAAAACTTCTATTATAGTTACGTTGAGGAGAAAACTTAATTAATTTCCCTTTCTTACTATAAAAATATTGGAAAAACCCTCAATATGATTGCTTTTGTGGTATTGGGGTTATTTCCTATGTATTTTTAATGTAATATATTGTAACACTGTGCTTTTGATATTGTATATATTCGTTTCTTAATTAAATATCTCAGACCTATAATTTAGGCTTCGACACACATTAATTTTTTTGTAGTCTCTCCTTGATTGCAACACAAAACCTGTGGATTTGGAATAATGTCGACCGCACTGTGTAGAGTAATAAAGTAATAATAGCAATCCTGAATACTCTGAACAGGCATCCGCAAAAAGATGACAATATTTCATTGAAAGAACTATTATGTAGGGGTAGCCAGGAGTATGTTATAGGAGGCATAATCCGGAGGGTCGGAGGGTGGAACCTGGGAAAGTTAGAAAACATAAACATCAGGAAATCATATTTTATGGTGTTTGGCATTTAAAATCACAAGATGTTTTAAGCTGTTTCGCTAAAACAGTATGAAACGCATTTTTTGTTAAACATTAAAGCAATATAATCTAACCACCAATAACCAATTAGTTTATATCAAAACGTGAAAAATATTAATTTCTTATTTGTGTACTCGTGTAGGGAAATTACGCATCCTAATACTTTAATAATATGTTTATAAATAAATTCAGAGAACTCTCGCTTTGAACAATAGTGGTCAATACTACTTCATCCTATTGGTGGAAGAAATTGTTATGATGGGTTAATAACTTTGGTATAAAATGCATAAGTTTAGTGGCACGATACCCTGTGCCCACTTGGATACGGACATTGGTTAAAACAACTCCGGACACGGGTGAGGACCGTTTGAACACTATAAAAAAATTTAAATTTATTACTATATTTAGAAATTATAAAAGCACTTGAAATACCAGAAACTCCTATTGGTGGAGAAAACTGTTATGATGGATTAATAATTTTGGTATAAAGTTCATAAGTTTAGTGGCACGAGACCCTGTGTCCACTTGGACAGGCACTTAGGTTAAAACACCTCCGGACAATCGTGAGGACCATTTGAACACTATAAAAAAATATAAATTTATTACTATATATACAAATTGTAAAAGAATTTGAAATACCAGAAACATTTAATTTTCCACACTCCACCAGATGTTAACTTTCTCATACTTTCCCTGGTTTTTCTGAATTACTTGAACCTTAGATATAATCTTCATTCTTACGTTGTCAAAACGTACTGAACGTTGTCAAGACTGGTTTATTACTCTAACTAAATTTTGCAGTTGTTAAGCCCTCTTTGTCGGCTCTTTTCCTAATATTTCTAACTTATTATTATTATTATTTTTTTGAATACCAACTAGTTTTATGATATGCCTCATATCCTTACGTTACAAGAGTCCCTAGAATGAATAAATTTTCTTTGATTCTTTAGACTTAAATTTTTACAATATTTGCATGTTATTAGTCTATATCTAAGAACGATTTGTTTTGTAAATTCTTGTACCTAATCTAAAGTATTACTAAATTACTTTATCTTTACTATCATTAAATACTTAACAGCGTCCATGTCCACGTAACGTCTTCACTTCTTATATCCTAAAACTCATTACCAAACTTATTAAATATTACATAACATACTAAGTTACACCATAAATTATTTACATTGAAAATTTACAATGTTCAATCCTTTTTTCATTATTGTGTCTCATCACAATGTCATTGTTCATTTATGACCCTGGTAAACCATTTTGCTATTGTTGAACCCTTGTCACTAAATTTACAACCTTCTGACATAAACTTTTGCTACAAGTTTATCCATTTCATTTGTTTTTTGTGTGAGTACAAATACTTCCCTTTAAACAATAATCAATCAAGTAACATTGGTTTGTGATACTTTTTTAACATTCTACAAATAAATTCATCCTTATTCACTATATCATTATCTATGAAAGCGAGCTGATATAGATGTAGAACTGCTGATAACAACACATTTTTTATTGCATGTGGCCCTTCATAGATTTCAAAGAGTTTACTTTATTTCTCTCCTGCCAGATTTGATGCTTTTAGTGTTTTGACGAGCACTAAATCTCCAACTTGATAATTTGAAGGTGGATGCTTCTGGTTATACTGTCCATGCATTTTTCTTTTCTCTTACTCTTGATCCGTAAATGTATATCTGCTTCACTGGTTAACTTGGTGTGATTGCCTTGATGGTAACATTTATGTCTTTTAATTTCTTTCCTTCGTTATAAATGAGTATCCAGACACGCGAATTTAAACTGTCACCGGAACATTAGCAAAATTTTAATATTTTCACTACCACTGTACATAATACGTATGGTAATAAGTTTGAGTCTCTAAAACTCAGGAAAGTATCAAGATTCTGTGGGCACTGTGATGTATAATTTGAACTATTGACAGCGACATTCTAAACCACCAATACAAACAATAACTAAAAAGAAAAAAGGTTATTTGTGTATTTATAAGTGCACACTTATGCTAATTTCGGTGGCCATTTAGAGGTTTTTTCTGCGTTCACCCGACTAACATCGTACTGTGCGATAAATATACAGTTTCCAAATTTAAGAATAAAAATTAATGTACAGTTTAAATAAAAATGTTATTTGAATAAAAAGCACACAGTCGCTTATCGCATCGCTATTTATAAGCCAACCAATTTTGGACTTGTTTAGCATAATACATTTGCCACGATCATAATACAGAGGAATGAATATTTGCCACATGTACGATGGCAGTCTATTTATTATTATAAATTCCAGTGGTTTGTATGCACACGGAATTAAATAAGGGAATGATTACATCACCACAGCCACACCTAGTCTGCTTTAGGTCAGTCACTCTTGCACGGACTCTTACAGGAATATGTGTATTATAGTAACCCACACATAAAATAATTATTACGCAAGGGTCTTACAGTAACTTGCGTATGTATATTACAGTAATCTATATACAAAGTGATTTATACATATGTACCTTACAGTAACATACAGACTTCCTTATTATTATATATTATAATATACAAAGATGTTCTACAAGATCTTTCACTCTAAGGGTGTTAGGTTAATACACAGCTACTTCTGTTTTACAATAACTGATTTACGTTAATTCTTAGTTCAAAGTTGTTGTTACAGGTAGTTATACATAATTAATTTGGTCTAGCTCTAATTTGCCAGTAGCCATCAAAACTCACATATTTATTAATCAACTAATAAATTGTTATTAATTAACTTAAAGCGTATACAGATTACTGCACTTGGTTTGATACAAGTTATATTAATATCTTGAATTACTTATTATTCCTTTAAAAAATTTTTAATATTATATAAGATTTCTAGATTTTTTTACTTTAAAGAGTTGCTTCTGATTTTAATGTATAAATTAATTCTTATAGTTGATGAATTTTGTTTATTACGTTGATTTTTACTACACTTGATCGCCCTTGCACTTACTTATATTTCCCTCACTTAATTTCATCTCCCATTTCCCTCTATTAGCTCTATACCGTAACTAACTTTTATTTCCATAAATTACTCCTCCACTCAATACCATTTACCAATCATCTCCCACATTTAAAGCCACTTATTATTTATCGCCATCACTTCTTTTTACTTAGCGACTTTTCTCTTTTTTTTATAATTTAGAAATCTTTCACTTTAACCCACAAACAGGTAGTATATTGCTTATCAATTGACAACTTTATATTGTAATTTGATACCCATATGTCGTTTAATAACGCCACTATACAAACCTTCATTCTCACCCACAAATAGGTATTGTTTATCAATTAATACATTTATATCGTACAGTATTTGATACACATACGTTGTTTTTTAATTCCATTATACAAACATTTTGTGTGACTCGCATACAGGTATGTTCTATCAATTAACAGTTTTACATCGTACAATAATTACTACCCATAGGTTGTTTATTAATGTCCCTATACAAACCTTATCTCTGACTCACAAACCGTTATTATTTATCAATTAATACATTTATATCGTACAGTATTTGATACCCATACGTTGTTTTTAAATTCCATTATACAAACCTTTTCTCTAATTTACAAACCTGTATGGTTTATCAATTAACAGTTTTACATCGTACAATAATTACTACCCATAGGCTGTTTATTAATGTCACTATACAAACCTTTTCTCTAACTCACAAACCATTATTGTTTATCAATTAATATATTTATATCGTACAGTATTTGTTACCCATACGTTGTTTTTTAATTCCATTATTTAAACATTTTGTCTGACTCGCATACAGGAATGTTTTATCAATTTACAGTTTTACATCGTACAATAATTAATACCCATAGGTTATTTATTAATGTCACTATACAAACCTTATCTCTGACTCTCGAACCGTTATTGTTTATCAATTAATACTTTTATATCGTACTGTAATTGATACCAATACGTTGTTTATTTTTCCCTCTATACAAACCTTTTCTCTGACTCACAGACAGGTAGGGTTTATCAAGTAACACTTTTACATCGTACAATAATGGACACCCAAACGTTGTTTAATAACTACTACGGTGAGGTAGCTGCCATATATGCTGCAGCAATTTAACTTGAGAACCTGACTGCTCCGGGTAGACTAAGATGTAGAAGAAAACTAAATGCTCTCATAAATGCCGGGTGGGGACCTAATTTCCAGTGGATCCCGAGCCATGTAAACATCGCTGGCAAAGAAAAGGCTGATCAACTAGCCAAGTAGGGAACAAGCCTCCCCCATCCCGAGCATCTGAGTTCACTACATTCCTCCAGGTCCCTAATAAAAACGTCCACCAAAAACAGGAATAACGGTCGATTGAGGGAACTATCAGCAAGCAGGAAAAGGGTGGGAAAGTCCTGTAACGGGGAGATCAATCGACCAAAACTTGCCCCGATCTGTTAGCGTTGCAGCTTTCAGATTGAAGACCTGCCGTGATTACCTTGCTGCGCACTTCCATGTGCTACCAGCCCCAGAGTGTCTGCTGTGTGGTGGTGAACTTATGAATGCCGAACACCTTAATGATTGCACAGCCCTGAACCGGGCCCAAGATTACCTTGCTGCGCACTTCCATGTGCTACCGACCCCGGAGTGTCTGCTGTGTGGTGGTGAACTTATGAATGCCGAACACCTTAATGATTGCACAGCCCTGGACCGGGCCCAGGATTACCTTGCTGCGCACTCCCATGTGCTACCGACCCCGGAGTGTCTGCTGTGTGGTGGTGAACTTATGAATGCTGAACACCTTAATGATTGCACAGCCCTGGACCGGGCCCAGGATTACCTTGCTGCGCACTCCCATGTGCTACCGACCCCGGAGTGTCTGCTGTGTGGTGGTGAACTTATGAATGCCGAACACCTTAATGATTGCACAGCCCTGGACCGGGCCCAGGATTACCTTGCTGCGCACTTCCATGTGCTACCGACCCCGGAGTGTCTGCTGTGTGGTGGTGAACTTATGAATGCCGAACACCTTAATGATTGCACAGCCCTGGACCGGGCCCAAGATTACCTTGCTGCGCACTTCCATGTGCTACCGACCCCGGAGTGTCTGCTGTGTGGTGGTGAACTTATGAATGCCGAACACCTTAATGATTGCACAGCCCTGGACCGGGCTCAAGATTACTTTGTTGCGCACTTCCATGTGCTACCGACCCCGGAGTGTCTGCTGTGTGGTGGTGAACTTATGAATGCCGAACACCTTAATGATTGCACAGTCCTGGACCGGGCCCAGGATTACAAGAGTCCCATCTTCAAGGAGGCCCATCTCTACTGGTCAGCGCGTCGCCAATTGGCTCAACTGCCAAGGGTGGGCGCTGGCTAGTAGTAGTAATACGTTGTTTAATAATGACAGAAACAGGTATTATATATCAATAATACCTTTTTAACCTACAGTATTTGATACTCATAAGTAGTAGGCCCTATATTTACAAAAGTTTACAAACATTTAGAGTCACAAACAGGTATTGCTTATCAATTAATATCTCTATATTGTACGGTAACTGATACATATGTCGTTTTTTGACGTCATTATACAAAACTTTTCTCTGACTCACAAACAGGTATTATTTATCAGATAGTAACTTTACATCGTACAGTAATTGATACTTTGATAATAATACGTTGTTTATTAATGGAATTATACAAACCTTGATACCCATACGTTATTTTCAATACCCTAATACACACCTTTTCTCTGCCTCAAAAACAGATATTGCTTATCAAATAATATCTTTTATAATACAGTAAATGATACTAATACATCGTTCATGGACGTAACTATAAAAACCATTTCTCTGACTCACAAACAGGTATTTTTTATGAATTTATATCTTTATATCTTACAATATCTGATAATTATATGTTGTTCATTGACGCCATTATACAAACCATTTCTGTGATTCACAAACAGGTATTGTTTATCAATTAATATCTTTATATCGTACAGTATCTGATAAATATACGTTGTTCATTGACACCATTATACAAACCATTTCTCTGACTCACAAACAGTTATTGTTTATCAATTAATATCTTTATATCGTACAGTATCTGATAAATATACGTTGTTCATTGACACCATTATACAAACCATTTCTCTGACTCACAAACAGTTATTGTTTATCAATTAATATCTTTATATCGTACAGTATCTGATAAATATACGTTGTTCATTGACACCATTATACAAACCATTTCTCTGACTCACAAACAGTTATTGTTTATCAATTAATATCTTTATATCGTACAGTATCTGATAAATATACGTTGTTCATTGACACCATTATACAAACCATTTCTCTGACTCACAAACAGTTATTGTTTATCAATTAATATCTTTATATCGTACAGTATCTGATAAATATACGTTCTTCATGGACGCCATTATACAAATCATTTCTCTGGCTCACAAACAGGTATTGTTTACTTATTGAGAACTTTATATCGTACAGTATCTGATAAATATACGTTCTTCATGGACGCCATTATACAAATCATTTCTCTGGCTCACAAACAGGTATTGTTTACTTATTGAGAACTTTATATCGTACAGTAACTGATACATATACCTTGTTCATTGACGTCATTATACAAACCATTTCTCTGACTCACAAACAGGCATTGTTTATTTATTGACAACTTTATATCGTACAGTAACAGATACCCATACGTTTTTTATTCACGCCATTATACACATCTTCATTTTGACTTACAAAGAGGTATTGTATATTAATGGCATCCTTCCTCATTTACACTTTGACCCTAAACAGATATGGTTTTATCAATTAATACCTCTATATCGTACTGTAATTGATTACCTTACGTGGTTTATTTGACCTTTAACCTTACGGGCCTCTAATTTGACCCACAAACAGCGGACTTTGTTCCTAACAGCTGATCAGTGCAATGCTATCCTTGAATTCTATTACGTTGATACGTTAGCCCTGTGGAAAATACGCAATCGTCCCTACCCGCTGCCTGCACCATTCCTACCCTCTGCTGAGAACTTTCCTAGCCCTTAGACAAGTAAACAAAGTTAGACTAACTTGATCGGTTTACCCGACGTTTGTTTATATTTTCATGTTTTACCTCATTTTTATTTTTATTGAATTTTGTTAGCTACACAATGTCGTTTAGTAATTGGTGTTGCTAATATTTTGGATGAAAATATTATAAAGGTACTATCTATCATATAAATTTTTATTAACGGCATTATACACACATTCACTTTGACCCACAAACAGGTATTGTAATATTTAATGCCAAATTTTTTATCTGTAGTGTAAAGCTATGTGCTGTGCGTTAGTAAAATGTTCTCCGTTGCTAAAATTATTGCCCCCTCTACATTGGCTTTCATACGTTTATTGTTTTTCTACATTGTTGTGTATCTCACACTGCATCTGTTTTACGAATTGTCATATTTATGGCTAAACTGCTTATTTTAACCTATACATTTTCTACATATGTATAAATAGTCTGATAAATGTGTTTCCTGAAAAAATATTTCTGTGTTTTGTAAAGTAGTAGAAGACCTTAGCTACTCTATTTCATCGCTATTAGTTACTAATATTTTTTTTCTACTCTAGTTTTACCTTTTGTGTTTTGTATAATCGAATGCTACTTATGTTTGTGGAAAGTGTGTAAATTGCTTCTGTCCATTAGCAAATACTTTCTCCTCGACTAGTTAAAATACAATATTGTCTTGTTTATAAATATTAAAATTACCAAGAAAAAACTTAGATAATTTTACATATTACAATGAAAATATTGGAAAGAACCCCAATACCACAAAATAATCGAAAATAACAAATAAACAAGTTACTTAAGTTTAAATCCTTATGTACATTTCGATGACCATGTCATCATCATCAGAATATCTTATAACAAAATTACAATCTAGCAAACAAGAAGTAACAAACTAGAGTGATCTACAATCTAGCAAACAAGAAGTTACAAACTAGAGTGATCTACAATCTAGCAAACAAGAAGTTACAAACTAGAGTGATCTACAATCTAGTAAACAAGAAGTTACAAACTAGAGTGATCTACAATCTAGCTAACAAGAAGTTACAAACTAGAGTGATCTACAATCTAGCAAACAAGAAGTTACAAACTAGAGTGATCTACAATCTAGCAAACAAGAAGTTACAAACTAGAGTGATGATAAATTTTGTGATAAAGCCCCCTGATAATGATAACATGGTCAACGATATGTACATAAGGGTTTAACCTTAATTAACTTGTTTTATTTGTTATTTTTGTGGTATTGGGCCTCTTTCCAACATTTTCACTGTAATATATTCTACCACTGTGCTCTTGATATTGTATAATTTTACATAATTAAAACAGTTTTTCCAAAACCTAGGGCTATGTGGCAATAATAGTCTGAGGCCAAGCTTAAGAAATCTGACTTTAAATCTTGAGAAACCTTTTAATTAGAACTTACACATAACCGATGTAAGCTATTGGACTCAATACAGCTACTCATGTCTCAAAACTAGGTTGTTCACCTTCAGTCAGGCCATGATAACCACCTGGCGGTTTCCTTCACAGCGGCCTTCTCGGCTAGAGTTAATAAAACCCGTAATGCTGAAATAAATATCTTCAAAAATCATATTTTGCAACTGAATTATATATTTACCGAAAAACAATAGACTATGGAGGATATAACCTTATTGCTAATAGTTGAAATTTAAAAATAAATTGAACCGACCGTTTTCTATAATATTTGAAACACATTAAAACAAAGGGGCTATTTCCGAGCAACTGGAATGTTGGTAAGGTAACATTGACACAGATATTACAGTTACGCTGACATGTAGGCTCTCATAACCTTTACGCACGCTTTTACATGCGCATTGTACATAACCTCAAACAAGAGCTACGTAGGATGTGTGAGCATTAGCTCTATATAGGCCTATTTATTTCTTTACTTCATATTTATGTTGCATAAATATATTAACATAAAGTTAAACTTGAGATACGCAGGAACTCTATTATATCATTAATTTTAAATATTTACTTTTATTTCACGCACCTTATTATATCAACATAACCTCAAATAATAGTTGAGCCAGATATCTATTATCATTAGCTTTAAATATTTACTTTTTATTTCACGCACCTAATTATAACAACATAACCTCAAATAATAGTTGAGCCAGATGTCTATTATCATTAGCTTTAAATATTTACTTTTTATTTCGCGCACCTAATTATATCAACATAACCTCAAATAATAGTGAAGCCAGGTATCTATTATCATTAGTTTTACATAATTACTTTTATTTCACGCACCTAATTATATCAACATAACCTCAAATAATAGTTGAGCCAGATATCTATTATCATTAGTTTTAAATATTTACTTTTTATTTCACGCACCTAATTATATCAACATAACCTCAAATAACAGTTAAGCCAGATATCTATTATCATTAGTTTTAAATCTTTCCTTCTTTACTCCACACACCACTTACATCATAACGCAACGCCATATAAGTGTTAGACCATGAAGTACGGCGAACAACAGCAAACTCAGTAATTCAGTTTCAACGAAAGAATCGATACAAGTGGAACACTAAGTAACAGTTTTAAATATTTGCTTTACGCACTGCAATACATGAAGTACGGCGAACAACAGTAAACTCAGTAATTCAGTTTCAATGAAAGAATCGATACAAGTGGAACACTAAGTAACAGCTTTAAATATTTGCTTTACGTACTACAATACATGAAGTACGGCGAACAACAGTAAACTCAGTAATTCAGTTTCAACGAAATAATCAATACAAGTAGAACACTAAGTAACAGCTTTAAATATTTGCTTGCGTACAGTCATACTTAGGACACAACGCAATAAACGATTCAAGGTAAACACTAAGTATTTAACACTAAGATATCTACTCACGTACTTCCATGCATTAAGTTTAACGTTGTACACACCTACAAAGCAGTCACAGAGATGACAATTTTTGTATTCAAATACATCAAACATAACGTTTTAATTTTTTAATGTTTAAGGATTAATTTTAGGTATTCAATCCCTTAAATACATCAAACATTACGTAATAGAACATGTACAATGTATTCACAGAGGAACAATTTTAGGTATTTAATCACTTACATACACAAACATTACGTTATAGACCATGTACAAAGGATTCACCGAGAAACAAATTCAGGTATTTAATCACTTACATACATCAAACATTACGTTATAGAACATGTACAATGTAATCACAGAGGAACAATTTTAGGTATTCATTTACGTACACCATACATCACGTTATAGACTATGTACAAAGGATTCACCGAGGAACAAATTCAGGTATTTAATCACTTACATACACAAACATTACGTTATAGACCATGTACAAAGGATTCGCCGAGAAACAAATTCAGGTATTTAATCACGTACATACATCAAACATTACGTTATAGAACATGTACAATGTAATCACAGAGGAACAATTTAGGTATTCATTTACGTACACCATACATCACGTTATAGACTATGTACAAAGGATTCACCGAGGAACAAATTCAGGTATTTAATCACTTACATACACAAACATTACGTTATAGACCATGTACAAAGGATTCGCCGAGAAACAAATTCAGGTATTTAATCACTTACATACATCAAACATTACGTTATAGAACATGTACAATGTAATCACAGAGGAACAATTTTAGGTATTCATTTACGTACACCATACATCACGTTATAGACTATGTACAAAGGATTCACCGAGGAACAAATTCAGGTATTTAATCACTTACATACACAAACATTACGTTATAGACCATGTACAAAGGATTCACCGAGAAACAAATCAGGTATTTAATCACTTACATACATCAAACATTACGTTATAGAACATGTACAATGTAATCACAGAGGAACAATTTTAGGTATTCATTTACGTACACCATACATCACGTTATAGACTATGTACAAAGGATTCACCGAGGAACAAATTCAGGTATTTAATCACTTACATACACAAACATTACGTTATAGACCATGTACAAAGGATTCACCGAGAAACAAATTCAGGTATTTAATCACTTACATACATCAAACATTACGTTATAGAACATGTACAATGTAATCACAGAGGAACAATTTTAGGTATTCATTTACGTACACCATACATCACGTTATAGACTATGTACAAAGGATTCACCGAGGAACAAATTCAGGTATTTAATCACTTACATACACAAACATTACGTTATAGACCATGTACAAAGGATTCACCGAGAAACAAATTCAGGTATTTAATCACTTACATACATCAAACATTACGTTATAGAACATGTACAATGTAATCACAGAGGAACAATTTTAGGTATTCATTTACGTACACCATACATCACGTTATAGACTATGTACAAAGGATTCACCGAGGAACAAATTCAGGTATTTAATCACTTACATACACAAACATTACGTTATAGACCATGTACAAAGGATTCGCCGAGGAACAAATTCAGGTATTTAATCACTTACATACACAAACATTACGTTATAGAACATGTACAATGTAATCACAGAGGAACAATTTTAGGTATTCATTTACGTACATCATACATCACGTTATAGACCATGTACAAAGGATTCACCGAGGAACAAATTCAGGTATTTAATCACTTACATACACAAACATTACGTTACAGAACATGTACAATTTAATCACAGAGGAACAATTTTACGTATTCAATCACTTACATAAATCAAACATTACTTTATGGACCATGTACAATAGATTCACCGAGAAACAAATTTAGGTAATTACTGCACAACTCTCTGAAGATTATATATATATATATATATATATATATATATATATATATATATATATATATATATATATATATATATCAAAATGTACGTCAGGATATTGTTAAAACTTTGTAATGTTCTATTTATTTAGTTATTACTCATTAGATTTGTTATTATTGCTTTTTTAGTTTCATTGTTACTTTTAATAATTGTTTTTAGGTAAATTAATACAATCCTCACAGACTTTTTGCGACCCTAAGCCAAAAAATATTATTTATTATACAACTCTATTAAATTTGTTTGTACTAAAGCCACGGTCATGTCCTTTGCACTGCCCATCATCAGGGATACCTCTTGAATCACCTTCATATTCACAGCACTGTTTGCATATCTACATCTTGACCCCTTTCTCGACCTTGCCCGACTATATTCAGATTACTGTAGTCCACGCAAAACTACACTTGGTCCAACTACACTTGAAATTATTGTATTTCAATCGATTTATGTAAAATGTTCACTTTTCAAGCAAGCGGACGAAAGAACGATTCGCTTAGCATTCCACTTTCCCAGACGTTGAAAGTGAATCGAGGACAAAGAAAGCTGATAACCTTCAACACTTTCCTTTTCATAGGAACATGGATTCTACAACTTGTGATGAAACAACTTTAAAAAAGTGAACAAATAATGTTGCGTGTGGATATTACCGAGGCTACTTCCGCCTTGTGCCTAAACACGGACATTGGGCTATGTAACCGGCCAAGTACCGCGTTCATTTAGTAGTTGGATTCACTGTTGTACGGACTATGGGTTAATTTGTTCAGTCAAACCGTTTATATCAGTAGTTGTAACAGAAACCATAACTTTAAGAAATATCTTAATTAAGGCCTACGTAAAATTCGCAACACCAAGGTAGCAACGGTTGAACAAATACATATATTATCTTACATAAACTAGTTAAGATGAAACCCAATATATAAACACTACAGCCCCCAGGGGTTCTGCTATTCTACTGGTAGGAATTCTTTCTTTCCAAGATTTTTCATCCACTTCTTTACGCGACGTGTAACGTTTATTCCCCATTTCATTACCTTCCAGTATCCATGGTACGAGCAACCTGAACCCGTCACTCGCGATTGAGGTAGTAGCTGCGTGTGCGTGTGGCACATGATATCTAGTTCTACTCATTCATTCCAATGAATCATTTAGCAAACTGTTCCTTCCTAGTCAGTGACGAAGTCAATTTCTTTATTCTTCGCCTTCAAGCTCCCAAACCCTAAATATTGATGGCATATGATATCTTTTGCTACCCGTTCTTTCCAACGAATCATTTAGCAAACATATCCTTCTTAGAGGGTGACAAATCTAATTTTCCCTTTTTTTAGCTTCCCTATTTTTCACAATCCTATAAGCTAATATCGTGTGATATAATTGTCCACCTCTGATTCATTTAGTTTAAGATTGGCATAACTTTTTCCTTCTATTGTTGTCTATTTTTACTGTATGTCATATATTGAAAATGCATACCTACATCTTACATTTGTTAATTTTTAAACTTATTCTCCCTGGTCTTTTGATAATTCATTATATCTATTAATTTCATTTCCGCTGTTTGAAATCACAACTTGTTATGACAAACTCCTAAAAATGTCACCCCACCAATCGACATTTAGCATTTGTGTACTTATTATATGAAGAACATAGTTTTTTTCTAATCTGTGTTATCTCATAGTATATTTTAGGGTGTTTACTTTTTAAATTCGACATATAAATTAAACTTGCTTTTATCTTGTTTTTGTAATCAATCATTCTATACATAATACATTATTCTCAAGAGGTTACCAATTATAATCCCATTATGGCTAATTCTTGTGTTATTTAATCTAAACGGAGAACGGATAAGCCCCCACCATAACAGCCTTTCTAAGAGCAATGACATTTAACAATGCAAGCAAATTGTACTAATTAAAGAGTTTTAGTATATTTTAGTGTTTCTAATGAAACGACAACCACAAAACTTTGTATAGATAGAATAGATGTAGAGTTTAACAAGGGACATGATGCAGATCAACAATGGTACTAATAGCAAAGCAGAAACAATTTCTTACTATTTTGATTCACATTAATATTTCATATTAAATATATGATCCATTTTTAATGTGATAATTAACTTCGTTCTATTGGTATACTTAGACCTATTGCTTGATAGGAAGTGTCAGAAATACTTATTTACTGTATCTGAAATGCGATGTCTAGAGCCCAAAACGTTTTCAAACTTCGAACGCAAAACACAAATTTTAGTGCATGACCAAGGTAAAATGAAATATAACACCTATACATCAGATATACCCAGCTTCCAAATGTCCTTTTGGCGCAGAGGATAGTGCTTGGACTTCTAATCTAAAGGTCGTGGGTTCCATCCCCACAAAGGATGTGCTAGTTTTTTAAAACGCAATAAACAAAACCGGCTTCACTCTCTGTAATTGGAAAGACAGTTATTATTTGAAATTGGTGTTTTTACTCATTTTAAAGGGTGGTGAAAAAACGTAAGTTTAATTGTTTTAAATGCGTTTTTTCAAACTTTTGAATATGCATTGTAGCTCAACTTTACTGTCTCTAAACAACTGCCACTGAAAACATGTATGCTTATGCGTGTATGAAACAAGAAAACATTTCACTAATGCTAAATAAATATGTTTAAATTTATTTACAGAGTATAAAGAAATTTTGTTCTATTATAATAGTAAAATTATTGTTTGATTGTGTGTCAGGAACATTACCGTAGTGTCCAAAGGGTTTTAAACATGAAATACACAATACAAAATGTGACTGAAGGACCTTATATTTGTCCCGGAAGAGATAGCCTACATGTAATGAAGTGCAACATTGTATACTTAAAAAGCGATCGATATTATAATTCTATATAGTCCCTTTGGCGCAGAGGAAAGCGCGTTGGACTTCTAATCCAAAGGTCGTGGGTTCGATCCCCACAAGGGATGTCCTAATTTTGTAAAATCAACCATTAGAAGAGTTAAGTCCCTCCCCCTCCATTTCCTCAGTATTCCTTAGTAACTGTTGCGAATTGGTTGTTAGTTTCAAAGCAGCAAAACTTCGTCGGTTTCATTTCAATAGCTGTTACTTTTTTAAAATTTTTGAATAATTCATTGCACTTGTCTTCAACCAATTGACACAGAAAACTACTCAGGCTATATATAGATTTATTAAACACAGGATCGTTTAATTATTTATAATTGTCAACTTATTGTTTGTGTGTCAGAAACGTTACCGTAGTATCTAAAGGGTTTTAAACTTTTTATTTACTTCATTGCACTTGGCTTCAAACAACTGAGAGAAAACTAGTCAGGCTTTATATAGATTTATTAAACATAAGAACTTTTCATTATTTATAATAATCAAGTTATTGTTTGATTGTGTGTGTCAGAAACGTTACCGTAGATTTTAAAGAGTTTTAAAGTTAAAATACACAATCCAAAATGCGACCGAAGGACCTTATATTTGTCCCGCAATAGGTATATGTAATAAAATGGAACATTGTATACTTAAGAAGCAATCGATACATTATTCTATATAGTCCCTTTGGCGCAGAGGATAGCGCGTTGGACTTCTAATCCAAAGGTCGTGGGTTCGATCCCCACAAGGGATGTCCATGTTTTGTAAAATCAACTTTAGAAGAGTTCAAGTCCCTCTCCCACCATTTCCTCATTATTCGTAGTAACTCTGTTGCAAAGTAGCGAAACTTCATCGGTTTCATTTCAATATTTGTTACTTTATAAATTTTTTGAATAATTCATTGCACTTGTCTTCAACCAATTGACACAGAAAACTACTCAGGCTATATATATAGATTTATTAAACACAAGATAGTTTCATTATTTATAATAGTCCACTTATTGTTTGTTTGTGTGTCAGAAACGTTACCGTAGTATCTAAAGGGTTTTAAACATTTCATTTACTTCATTGCACTTATCTTCAAACAACTGACAGAAAACTACTCAGGCTATATATAGATTTATTAAACAAAGGATAGTTTCATTGTTTATAATAGTCCACTTATTGTTTGATTGTGTGTGTCAGAAACGTTACCGTAGTGTCTAAAGGGTTTTAAACATTTTATTTACTTCATTGCACTTGGCTTAAACCAATTGACACAGAAAACTACTCAGGCTATATATAGATTTATTAAACATAAGAACTTTTCATTATTTATAATAGTCAACTTATTGTTTGATTGTGTGTGTCAGAAACGTTACCGTAGAGTTTAAAGAGTTTTAAAGTTAAAATACACAATCCAAAATGCAACCGAAGGACCTTATATTTGTCCCGGAATAAGTATATGTAATAAAGTAGAACATTGTATACTTAAGAAGGAATCGATATCATTATTGTATGTAGTCCCTTTGGCGCAGAGGATAGCGCGTTGGACTTCTAATCCAAAGGTCGTGGGTTCGATCCCCACAAGGGATGTCCTAGTTTTGTAAAATCATCATTAGAAGAGTTCACGTCCCTCTCCCACCATTTCCTCATTATTCGTAGTAACTGTGTTGCAAAGTAGCGGAACTTTGTCGGCTTCATTTCAATAGTTGTTACTTTTTTAAATTTTTTGAATAATTCGTTGCACTTGGCTTCAACCAATTGACACAGGAAACTACTCAGGCTATATATAGATTTATTAAACACAAGAACGTTTCATTATTTTAAATAAACATGTTTCATTTTACTATTTGTCTGAATATTAAACACTATACGGGGAATGTGCGTATTGAATGATCTTTTTAAATTAGTATTTTGTATAGCTGTTGTATAGCTCGAGAAAAATAAATAAGAATTTAATTTATTTCGTATTTAAAAGCTCAAAGGGCGATATGTACTTTGTATTAAAATGTTGTTTCTCTGAAATCGAGAATAAATAAATAGGCATTTGATTTATTTCGTATTTAAAAGCTCAAAGGGCGATATGTACTTTGTATTAAAATTTTGTTCCTCTGAAATGGAGAAAAAATAAATAGGCATTCGTTTATTTCGTATTTAAAAGCTCAAAGGGCGATATGTGCATTGTATTAAAATTTTGTTCCTCTGAAATCGAGAATAAATAAATAGGCATTCGTTTATTTCGTATTTAAAAGTTCAAAGGGCGATATGTACTTTGTATTAAAATTTTGTTTCTCTGAAATCGAGAATAAATAAATAGGCATTCGTTTATTTCGTATTTAAAAGCTCAAAGGGCGATATGTGCATTGTATTAAAATTTTGTTCCTCTGAAATCGAGAATAAATAAATAGGCATTCGTTTATTTCGTATTTAAAAGTTCAAAGGGCGATATGTACTTTGTATTAAAATTTTGTTCCTCTGAAATCGAGAATAAATAAATAGGCATTCGTTTATTTCGTATTTAAAAGCTCAAAGGGCGATATGTGCATTGTATTAAAATTTTGTTCCTCTGAAATCGAGAATAAATAAATAGGCATTCGTTTATTTCGTATTTAAAAGTTCAAAGGGCGATATGTACTTTGTATTAAAATTTTGTTTCTCTGAAATCGAGAATAAATAAATAGGCATTCGTTTATTTCGTATTTAAAAGTTCAAAGGGCGATATGTACTTTGTATTAAAATTTTGTTTCTCTGAAATCGAGAATAAATAAATAGGCATTCGTTTATTTCGTATTTAAAAGTTCAAAGGGCAATATGTACTTTGTATTAAAATTTTGTTTCTCTGAAATCGAGAATAAATAAATAGGCATTCGTTTATTTCGTATTTAAAAGTTCAAAGGGCAATATGTACTTTGTATTAAAATTTTGTTTCTCTGAAATCGAGAATAAATAAATAGGCATTCGTTTATTTCGTATTTAAAAGTTCAAAGGGCGATATGTACTTTGTATTAAAATTTTCTTTCTCTGAAATCGAGAATAAATAAATAGGCATTCGTTTATTTCGTATTTAAAAGCTCAAAGGGCGATATGTACTTGGTATTAAAATTTTGTTTCTCTGAAATCGAGAATAAATAAATAGGCATCCGTTTATTTCGTATTTAAAAGCTCAAAGGGCGATATGTACTTTGTATTAAAATTTTGTTTCTCTGAAATCGAGAATAAATAAATAGGCATTCGTTTATTTCGTATTTAAAAGCTCAAAGGGCGATATGTACTTTGTATTAAAATTTTGTTTGGCGCTTTATCAATATATAGCACTATAAACATACAAATAATAGTTCTTAGTTTTCACAACTGAAATATTTCATTTCTCAAACGTGTTTCAACAACCAAGCTGCCATTATCAGTGACTAGTATACACGTTAAAACACTGTTTTCTAGTATTGAGGTATCAATTACACTTTGATGTACTTAAAAAAGGTTCTTACTTTACATATATGCTAGTCGACTTTCGAGAACTTTAATTTCGTGTCCCTCATTTCCGAGCATCATCTGAGACTAAGGGCATCATGTAGTTGCCAGATGTGTGGGATTTCCATTGTCACATGCTGTACGTGCTATTATGTTGTATCCTCTGTATGTGAATGTGCCTCATTTTTTTTATGTTAATATTTTAAATTCTAATTTATCTATTATTTTTTTAATGTATCCATTCTTTTTGCTATTTAATATATTATTCGCTTTTCTCTTTCATCAACTCACTCTTATACAGAATGCTAAATATACCACTAAAAACTAAAGAAAAACAAATAGTATATCAAATAGCCAAAAGAATGAATATAATGAAAAATCAATACATAAATTGATAACTAAATTAAAACAACCTAAACATGAACCACTCAACTCACTCTTATACAGAATGCTAAATATACCACTAAAAACTAAAGAAAAACAAATAGTATATCAAATAGCCAAAAAAATGAATATAATGAAAAATCAATACATAAATTGATAACTAAATTAAAACAACCTAAATATGAACCACAAACAACAACAAAATTGGTACATAGGATACAACATAAAAGGAATAACTAAAATACTAAAAAATAACAATATTAACATAACTTAACAAAAATACAGGAAACATAATTAATAAAATAAACCAACCACAAAACATATGTCCCACACCTAATAACAAAATATATAAAATCGAATGCCCAGATTGTAACAAATTATATATTGGCCAAACAAGAAAGAAATTAAAAGACAGGAACCCCCCTATGTTTGCATATATCAAACCAAACACTTACAGTTCAAATTTATAAACACAAAGATAATATAAAAAACAAACAAAAATTGATAAATTAATTAACTTAATAGACAAAATAAACCCCAAGACCAAAAAAATCTTTCCCACATTGCAGTTAACCAAAAATAGAACAGTACTGGTATAGAACGTGACAATGGAAATCCCACAAACCTGGCACCTACTAGGAGACCTTAGACTCAAATGATGCTCGAAAATGAGGGACACGTAATTAAAGTTCTCGAAAGTCAATTCGAATGAATACAAGTAAGATTCATGCTTAAGTACAATAAAATGTAAGTGCTGAGTGAATACAAGAAAACAGTGTTGCAAAGTTTTATATATATATATATATACATACAGTAGAACTTCTCAAACTCGACATTCCGTAAAACTCGACAGGGATGGTGAATTATTAATTTTTTTACACCACCCATAACGTAAAGCTTTCCATCAGTACATAGGCCGCCCGAGAACGCTAGAGACTCATACTAGGTTACTGGGTTTTCCAAGGTCGTTCAACGCACCCTTTACCTGCCCAGCTGGGGCGGGCTGTTGTTTGCACACGTTCGGGGATTTATGTGGTCACTTTCCTTATCGTGAGGCCGCTCGTTTACCTGGGATTCCCAGGCAGTGTACCCTCGCTACATTGTCGTCACTGGGCACATATATATATATATATATATATATATATATATATATATATATATATATATATATATATATACACATACAGTAGAACTTCTCAAACTCGACATTCCGTAAAACTCGACAGGGATGGTGAATTAATGGTGAATTATTCATTTTTTTACACCACCCATAACGTAAAGCTTTCCATCAGTACATAGGCCGCCCGAGAACGCTAGAGACTCATACTAGGTTACTGGGTTTTCCAAGGTCGTTCAACGCACCCTTTACCTGCCCAGCTGGGGCGGGCTGTTGTTTGCACACGTTCGGGGATTTATGTGGTCACTTTCCTTATCGTGAGGCCGCGCGTTGACCTGGGATTCCCAGGCAGTGTACCCTCGCTACATTGTCGTCACTAGGCGTTCACTTTAGTGTTTGTTGAGACACAGTTGCGATCAGTTGATTTTGTTCGAGAGTGGTTGACAATTGTTTAAACGAGTTTTGTGCTGGAATATAGAGCAACAGTATGGCGGAGAAGAAGAGGAAACAAGTGTCAGTGTCAATGGAAGCGAAGTTTGGTGCCCTAAAAAGACTTGAGCGTGGTGAAAGCGTAAGTAAAATAGCGTTGGACTTGAACATCGGTAGGTCTACAGTGCTCGGTTGGAAGAAAAAGAAATCTGAAATTGAATCGTGGTGTTTGAAAAGACAGTGTACAGAATCCATCGCGGAACGAAAACAATGAGAAGTGCAGAGTTCGAAAAAGTCGGCGAAACCCTTTACTAATGGTTCCGTGTGCACAGGGAGAAGGGAACGCCTATATCTGGACCCATCCTGCAAGAGAAATCTCTTTAGTTTTATGAACAATTTAAGGACGAAGGAGAGCCTGGGTTTACAGCGAGCAATGGTTGGTTGTCAAGGTGAAAACAACGATATGGAATCAAGCTGCTCAGTATCTGCGGGAAAACTGTCAGCTGGCCCTAACAACGTAAGTGACTTCAAGACCAAACTACACGAGTTTATTGAAAAAGAAGGACTGTCAGGTGATCAAATCTACAATGCAGATGAGACAGGACTAAACTTTTGAATGCTTCCTACTAAAAGTTTAGCACAGGGTTTTTCAAACGACTTCAGTGTTTACTTTTACACTTTTCTATTAGTTTTCAGAAAACTTCCCATAACTGTGATGGACCTTTTATAAACAGCATAAACAACTTCAGTAATAATTGTAACGAACACTGTATTTTCAGATTCTACTAGGCCTTTTGTCTCAATTAAAAAAATTTTTTTTTTATTATAAGTTATAAATGTTGATATAAATATATAATTGTATATATTAAATCAATAAATGTACAATTTTAATACTGTATATATATATATATATATATATATATATATATATACATATATATATATATATATATATATATATATATACAGTAAATTTTTAATTTTGTGTTTTAGGATTTTGAAACTGAATTCATTACATGTTTGGCGAAGTAATCATATACAGATCTTCTCAAATAAATAAGTGCAACGGTAGATAATTAATTACTACAAACTTTACACTTTTAATTACATAAATACTTCTTAATTAATTAACATACCCTCCAAACATGTTTTATAACATTTAAAACTTCAACCATGATGTAGAAATTTGTAAAAGTATACTCTGTAATCAGTTTAATACAGGGTTTAACTTTAACACATTGTCTATTATATCATAATAAAACTAATAAACTGACCCGGACATCATCAAATATCTGTTCAGTGATTACGACGATTTGTCCATTGAAACGGCTTTGAAGTATTAATGGTGTGTTAATTTTATTAATAAATAATCACATGTTCTCAGAAACTTAACTCAAATCTTATTTACAAAGTCTATCAATTCTGAAACAACTATTTTTCTGTGTATAAACAGTGAATTATATTTTCATCAATCAGGGATTTCAGCCTAACTTCACTTGAAGAAATACTGTCAAAGATATCGTCAGTAGATCATTTGAACAGTTCCATGTATCCAGGCTACAGGAACAAAGAAACACTCATCCTAACAACACATCACATATCAAATGATCCTTCCACGATCTTCTCTCTTTATTTGATAATCTCCTTAGATTGTCTTAAAGATACAGTAGCCTTAGCATCATAGACTACTGCTACTTAAACCATGGATATTTATCTTGATTACATAAAGTCTTCCCTCAGGGGATTGGTTCTTGTACAGGTGCACAGTGCTAGTTATATAATTCACCCAGTTTTGGGCCAGTTTTTTATGTTCCGGTTAGTCAGTTCTGTCCAGTTTGTCTGTTCTAAAAAATTCCTCTTTTCCGGACCTTCAGAAATATTGTAGTATTCTACACCGGGCTGTGGGGTTTCTACCGGGTTTCTTTACCAAGGTGGAGGTTTTCTTTACCACTGCGGGATTTCTTTACCATTTATATATTTCAAGGCTTCAACACACAAAGAGACATTGTTTTATGATGACGAAAACATTGCGTGAATAATGGCATCTATTTTATCAAAAAAGCAAAAAACCGATTATCCATTGTTAAATTTCATCTGAGCTTGTTTGTGACGCGGGGTGATTGTTAAAATCATAACTACGGCATCTATAATCCCATTATTAGAAATACTAATCAAATGCATTTCAACACCAGTAGTTATTTTAAGTAAATAAACGGCGTGGCGCGTATCACCTCCTTACTCCAGAAGAGAACGAGTCTACTTCAGGGGAGTAACCCAGGTCCCTGTGATGTGATAATTAATTAGAGTGATGATGTCAAACTATTCAAAATTATGAGAATTTACACGAACGCGGAAAATTAGTAATGTTCCCGTCTCGCTCTCTTTGCTCACAGTAATAAAAACTTTCCTTCGCGAAATAGCTAAACATGAATTGTGCAACCGCAGTGTCCAGTTGGAATTATTCTTCCCTGGGATTATTTAAGACGAGAAAATCATTAATTTTATACTTTTCTTACTTTCTTGCTTTAACTTTAAGTATTTTCTATTTTAGTTTTTGCAATTTAATTTCTCGAAATCTTGTTGCTGTTCATTACGAGCTGGTTGTTACTTATTACGCTTTTGCTATTACTTGCTACCAGACTTTTTGTTAACTAAAGGTTGTTAAATTGTTAACTTACACTTGGAGGAAACGTTTTCGTCTTACGACTTCTTCAGCCTCGTATTTTTGCCGCTAGGAAATTCTTTTTTCTAGGTATCTTTTTCCTAGCGGCAAAAATACGAGGCTGAAGAAGTCATAAGACGAAAACGTTTCCTCCAAGTGTAAGTTAACAATTTAACAACCTTTAGTTAACAAAAAGCCTGGTCGCAAGTAATTGCAAAAGTGTTATATTTAATTTCTATTTTTTATTTTATTAGGCTACTATTTTGTTCCACTTCTGTATTAATTTTAGTCCTGTTAATACTAAAATATTTAGTATTTAGCTTTACGCCTTAACTTTTAGTTCTTAGTATTAATTATTGTATTTGACGATGATCATCTCATTTGGTTTTTCACCTGGAAAATATATTTTAATAATATTTTTTTTAATATTTAAAAATAAATAATTACAAATTAAAAGTCCTTCAATCAGTGATTACTAACAGCAATGGTTTATCCAATCCTAATATTGCAAGTTTATAGTTGTCACCTCGCGCCTCTTTGTGCTTCCCTTCAGAGTAATTCCCTCGAAATATCTGTGCAGATTCAGCCGAACTAATCAGGTAGGTTACGTAAATGAGCTGAAAAACTCAATTGCTCCCTGAATTGCTATCGAGATCGACAGTCGGGGAAACAAACGTCATCCCACCTCCCCCTCTCTACGCAGTAATGCGTAATTCAATGACGCCAGGAAAGTGATAAAATTAATGAATTCCCATCATTAGTCAACACGAATCACAATCATGGCAGCCTCGGTTCCCTAACCTTCTGTCTGAAATTATGCATTCTGACTTTACCATCTGTAGATAAAAACATCAGCGTGTTTTGACACCATTACTTTGTCACAATAAACTTCTCGAAATATAAGAAACAGGAAATTCAAACAACGGTAAAAAAAATACACGTTAATGAGTGCTATCTCGTCCAGAAGACATTTTGACGAGGGTTGAGGCGGTTCAGGTAACTTATTTAATTTATAGATGGAAAATATTTCGTGTAAAGTATTTCGAGCCACATCCACTATTACAAACATCAACAAATTAGATAACATTCTACCCATTTATAAGAACGCGTTGAAACGCATTGAATTCAAACAGTTATTGTAGACCTGTCAAACTGTCAAGTATAGGTTTTTGCCGATATAGCACTAGTGAGCAGGTAAAGAGTTGCCTCTTTTAGTGAAACTGCCAACTACCTGCCCTTTTCGTGGAAATTCGGCGAGATAGCACCTTTGCCGAAATGGCACTACACGGTACCACCATCCTCAGGGAGTCTGGGAGGTAGGGTAAGGTAAGGTAATTTGGCAGTACAGGGAATTTGGCAGTAAACTGTTCAGAGACTAATTCGAAATTGCCATCTATTTGAAGTAACTTAATTTGGTACCGCTAGAAAGCGCTGCTCTCCTTCTTTCGTAAGAGCATACGATACCATAACAACAGAAGTGAGACACTTTTCCAAACGGTTTTTCTTGTCCACGCGTGTTCAGTAGAATGTTTACAGGTGAATTTGAGATTAGATAGTGTTTTTAGTCATTATTGTTTTAATATACGTTTATTCGTCTGAAGATTAGTGGTAAATCGATAAATCATCACTATATATACTTAGTTCTATCGATTGCATACTTCATAATCGGTTGGTAAAGCACGGTTTCTATAATTTAAGCTTGGGAAATCTGTCAAAATTAGCCATGGGAAGCAAATCAAGCACCCATTTTACTTAGCATCATACTTTTATATGAATTCGATGTATTTCATGTTTTTACTTACAAATAATATGCTAAATATGCAATTGAAATATGTTATTTCTTTAATGTAGAGTTTCATAAGTATACTTTATTATTTTTGTATTGCCAATTTACCTTACCTTTTATAGGAATTCAGATTTTATCTATTGCCAATTACCTTACCTTATATTGTAAGTCAGATTTGATTTGTATTTTGGTTTGTATTTTGATTTGTATTTGGATTTTCTGTCCTTAAGTTGGAAACCTAACAAATCATTAAAAACAAAAGTTTCAGATCTTTTTTGAAAAATAAGTGAAACATTAGTGGAAAAGGAAATAGTGTTAAAAGAGGTTCCAACTCAAAGAAAGGCGAAGTTGTGTACAGAAACTATGACAATAAACAGTTACTAAGTGCTGCCTTAGACGTAACAGGCTGTTTGTCAAATTTGCAAAAAGTATGTCTATAAAAGAACCTACGCAAAAAAAACACAAACACTAGTTGGTTGTGCTTGTGCTGATGGTTCTTTCCTTCCACCCTTCATTATTTTCAAGGGTTTAAAGTGGCAGGGCAGTCTAAAAGATGACTCTCTTCCAAATTCTTAGACGCATATTTCACCCAAGGGATGGATTACATCCAAACTTCTTCATTGAGTCCATTCTAGAGCAAAGACCAGTAATATTATTGTGTGTGTGTGTGTGTGTGTGTGTGTGTGTGTGTGTGCGCGCGCGTACGTGTGTGTGTGTGTGTGTGTGTGTGTGTGTGTGCGTGCGTACGTGCGTGTGTGTCTGTGTGTGTGTGTGTGTGTGTGTGTGTGTGTGTGTGTGTGTGCGCGCGCTGTCAATTTGAATCTGAAAGTGATGATGAATAAAATGATTAAGGGTAATGAACATAAAATCTAATATTACTTTCCAAATTACCTACCTACTACTGCCAAATTACCTTACGTATTGCCAAACTAACTATATGCTGTGAAAAATTTTAAAATATATATAATTTAATTCCATTAGTATTTTTTGCAGTTTTTATATGTTTGTCTAAACAATAAAAGTCAAATGAAGATGTACACGTAGAAAATATGTAAAAAAAACTTTTCACTCAAGATATAAAAGTTATTATAGAGAATATCATGCCTTACCTTACCCTATAGATTGGAAGAATGCGCCCCTGATCCTATTTTTATTAGAAACACATTTTCTGTCAGAAACGCGTCCATTATGTATTTTATTTTTATTAAACAAGTAATAAAACTATTTAATTATTAATTCACTTTTCCATCAATTGAATAACGATAAGGCAATAAAAGAAAATAAAAACAATTAAGCACATTAGTTTATCTATAGTTACGTAGTGTGATTATTGCGAAACTTGTTTCTGTTTGCCTAAAGAGTCAATTGTAGGAGTAATTGCACTTAACTTTATCCTCAAGTCCTCTTCAACGCTTGTTAGTTTGTTCCTATATTAACTTTTTATATACAACAGTTCAGAAAAATCACTCTTTCACAAATAAATAGTGACAAATGACATCAAAAATAGCACAGCTTTGTGGAAGAGCATTGGATACTCGGATTTACATCCAATCCAGAGGTCTAACTATGTTTCCCTTTATAAAACAATCATTGAACTGTCTGCTGTTAAATCGATAATTTTTCCTCCAGTTCCAACTCAATTAGTAAGCTCCTAGATGATGCCACATGACACGAATTCCCGCGTACCACCGGTTGGGAACCACTGTTTTAAGTTATTGCACCACTAAAACAAAACTGAGGTTTTTTGTTTAGAAACCTAGAACGTACAGAAGAAGAAACTAACACATCGCTTTTCAGTATCTCTCTTTTTACACTCATTTATAAAAACATTTCCAGCTATACATACTTTTTATCTTCTTGTATCAATAGGTAATCTCGTTACAACCATTTGGAGTAGGCCTAGTCTAGCATTCACTGTTAGTGCTATTATGAAATTCTAGTTACATGTTTCTAAACTAATGGGAGGTTCAACTTTCAATCCACACGTAATAAATGACTAAAACCACCACAGTAGAAAATTTCCTTTATAATAATGTACAAAGTACATATTATACTTCATACGAGGAACTTGTTTTTCTAATTTATTTTTAAACTGTCACCTATGTTTCTTCATCTGTGTTGAAGGAATTCAACTTACTTAAGTTCTAGGCTTCCTTTATTGTTTAAGGATCCAATGTATTTATATCAAGTAAGGCGAATAAAATTTCCAAAAATTTCGTTTACTTAATTTCTAAATTAACCGATTACATCTGTTTACCTTCTTTCTATTTACTACATCCAGTCAGTTTATTTGAGACAGATCGACAAGATATCAGCGATTTATTTTCCCCTCTTTTCTTCCTCTTCCAATATTCTTTATTTTTTCAGATCCCAATGTTTGCTGCTAAACATAACCTCTATTGATGAGTTTTCTAAAGTTTGTTTTATCTGTTCAACTTTTGTTGTCAATTTTGCGTTTTTCATTTTGCTGGCATAATATACCATACCTATATGAAATTTACTTAGTCTATATATATATATATATATATATATATATATATAGAATATCAAATGTGTTTTCCTGTTAGAATATTTTTAAGATCAAATAATACACACAAATACAGGAATATTTAATTTATTGAACAATAAACTCAAAGCTTTTCGTTGGCTTACATTACCAACATCTTCAGGAGTTACAATATTAAGAAGTTGTTAATAACTCTTCAGGAGTGTAACTCTTCAGGAGTTACAATATATTCTTAATATTGTAACTCCTGAAGATGTTGGTAATGTAAGCCAACGAAAAGCTTTGAGTTTATTGTTCAATAAATTAAATATTCCTGTATTTGTGTGTATTATTTGATCTTATAAATATATATATATATATATATATATATATATATATATATATACATACATACTTATCAAAATTCTTTTATCCGCTTCTACGATTGTATTGATCGAAAACTATCTTCCACTGTGTCGCGCAGAATTACCGGTTCAACAACGACGCTGCCATGTTTGATGTTAGCACTGACGGACAGGTTTTTCTCGTTATAAATGTTCTTAGTCGCGACAATTGGTTTATCCAGTTTTATAGTTTTCTTGATCCGTTTATAGTTTTCTTTGTCTTCTTCCTTAGAATTTACGATAGTTTATAAATATTTCAATTGGTTCATTTCAAACCTCTCCCATAGGTTTTTTTATTGTTTATGATGCTTTTTGCTGGGTGTTATACTTTCGATTTTGGGGATAAAAACTTCCAAACGTGTTTAACGAAAATTTGGGATAATTGAATTGATTAAAAAAATAAGGTCTCTTCGTCTCTTGCCCCACAGCTAATACATCTGAAAACGTCACCCCCATTGTAACTTATTACTAATTTATCTTCTAGTAGATCTTCACAATTTTGCGTAGACAACGTTGAAGAGTATTGGATAATCTTGCCTATGCCATATTTTCAAGGAGGAGGGTAACCTCCAGAAAGATTTTAAAATTTAATATTAATGTCTTATCAAGTAAAAAATTTTCAGGTACCCATTTTTGTAACAAACTCCATATTAATTTCAAAAGCTAATAAGGAAATTAAAATAATAAAACTTCAACATAATTTTAGTACAAAACTAGTTGTTAAAATCCATTACAAGCGTTCGTTGCAACGTATTATTTGACGTCTGTTCAATATGCGTGAATAGGTGTCGACACACTAGGCAGCTACAACGCGGTCGAGTCGCCGCACGTCACTATATTGTATAGCCTTGAATGCCGCTGGCCAGACGAGCTGGTTGCGTCCGTCACTAGTCTGTACTCTTGACTTCCTTCATCTTGTTTTCATTCACACTTTCTTCATTCCTTGCAAGGAATAATGCATTCAGTACTATTCATACAAAATCCAGTAGCATGACACTCAGTGTCGATGGCACCATACTTCTACCTAGTTTTGCCCCTTCATCTGCTTTTGTGTTTTCGACAATTCCGCAGCGACCAGGCACCCGGCAAAATGATACCCCGGAACCTCGCAGTTAGAGCCTGCATATTAAACACAGAATGTCTCCAACGAAAGGGCTCGCAGACTATATTCCTAAGTCGGCTGGAGACCACTTTTAGAATCGGAACACACAAGATAATGGGATGCCGCAGATGGAATTGTTATTAAAGCTCTGTAAGTGGCAAAAGGCTCTGGAGTAAAAACTCTACAGGTTGAGAACAATCCGTAGGCGTAGGTACGTCCTGACACATAAAATGCGCATCACATCTCATTGTCCAGTTTCGATCCAACAGTAAAAATAATTACACTTTTTTAGTAGGTTATATGAATCTTCAAAACGTCCTGACGGTAGACTGGATTATTGTGTTTTAGATACTTGGATAATGAGAAATAAAAATTTGGCATTTTTATTGTCCATGGAGGAATGTAACACAATGTTCGCTCGAATATAGGTGGAAGTTGTAAATTTAGGTGACTAAGAATGCACGTCGTTCTTATGCTGGAGGGAGTAGTAGAACGTCACCGCTCACCATGACTATCCTGGAGGCAGATATTTAAAACTATTTTGAATGCCAGGTGTTTTGGTTTGCGTCGAAGACCAGTATAATAGGAGATATGAAGCATCTGGTGTCGCAATGAGAAGAGTACAAATAGGGCCTGATCTAAAAGCACCTGTAGCAATTCCAAGTCCCAAATAGTACCATTAAGAATTCCAACATAACCAATATCTTGTTGCATTGAATCAAATTTTTTTACAACATTAGAGCTCTTAATTTTCAAAATTTTTCTATGGATATGAATCAGATATTAGTCCCACCTAGATACTAGTGTCAATAACACTTCAAAATGATTGCTCCTTTTTTGATTCCGATTGGTTGCTAATTCAATTTAATTTAACTTCAAAAATAGTTTTGGTTAGAACATATAATGTGACTGGTTTTTTATTTATCCTATATTTTTCTAATTTGGTGAATAAGGATTCTCTTCTCACGGAATTATGCTTTCAAAAATTCGTCAACAGGGATATTACACTTTTATGCAGTTTTTGAGTTCTGCAGTTTGAGCTCCGGCATTCCCTGTTATCCTCCCAGTTTGGGATTCATGAATTTGTTTTTATTTTGATTTTTTGTTAGTTATTATTGACTAGTGATCCTATGGTTTTTACAGCTAAATTCGGTAAATGCTGCTAAAAATTTCTTGTTAATCATAAACGCGGTACCAAACAAGTGAGACATTATTCTACCAACTTAACCTTAGCCTTAAAAAACTATATTTCAACTTGTAATGGATTTGTTAAATTATTTTTAACAAGATGCTCAAACACAATATTTTATAAACTTCACTAAAGTTTGTAAAGTAAAATGGTTTCATAATTGTCAGTTACTTTATAATAAAACATTTTTGACTATTAAAAAAATACTTCTTATATATAAAATAACTTTTTTGTGGCTCTGGTTTATAATAACAGAATTTTATTCTTACACTTGGATTCTACTAAAGAATTAGGTGATATTAAATATTAGATAAACAAATTTTATAAAAAAAATTTACAAACAAGTGTAAATTTTATAAAAACAATTTTAAAAAAAACTATGTTTCAACTTGTAATGGATTTGTTAAATTATTTTTAGGAAGATGCTCAAAACAATATTTTATAAACTTCACTAAAGTTTGTAAAGTAAAATGGTTTCATAATTGTCAGTTATTTAATAATAAAACATTTTTGACTGCTAAAAAAATACTTCTTATATTTAAGATAACTTTTTTGTGGCTCTGATCTATAATAACAGAATTTTATTCTTACACTTGGATTCTACTAAAGAATTTGTTTTTCAAAGACATTCAAATAGAATTTTCTACACAGAATGTGGGCGTTGTTTATTTTGCTCTCCCATATCAACATTTTTAAATATCATCTAATAACTAGCTGTAAACAAACACATATGGAATCTATAGGCATATATTATGAAAGAAGCAAGGTCTATGACAAAGCAAGCCTAACTATGTTGCCTTGAGCAACACAACACATTGTGCTGTACTTATTTACTACCTGGAAGTTAGCCATAGGCTATGGTTCTTTTGATAAATTATTTATAAATGCTTGTATCAAATAATCTGCAAATATGAGTCAAATCGATATTTACCTTTAGTCAAGACTTAAAAAGTATTAAATCTTGATTATAATATCACTCAAGATATTTCATTCTGTTTGTTCAATGATGTTATAGTTAATTTTATTGCCTATATACAGAGAGCACTACATGTCAGCCATAGAGAGTAGTGCTTCTTTGAGGCGCATGATATTCAACTTATGTCAGGCAACAAGCGACATTTTCAACTATAGATATAAGCATACTATACTGTCTGAACCTTTCGGTAAATGAAACGAAATATACACCAATAAAACTCTTAGATTGTAATATTCCATTTTCATATGTTTGCATGTAAATCTTTTTATTGCCCTTAAAAATGTCTCAAAAATATCCTATTGATGTTCAGAGTCTATTTACATTGTTATTCTGCTTGGAGATTGCAAACCTGTGTCTAAAATACTTTACGGGAAGTAATTTTGAACTTGCATATATTATAGTGTCAACATATTTTTTACTTTTTTAACTACTATTAGTTCACACTCTCCCTATAGGCCTATATATGTTGCTCAAATTTTCAATCGTTAATAAAATACTTTTTATTCATCCCTTAAAGTTCAAAAACATTTTTCTTCAACCTGTAGTGCAGCGGTTCTCAACCTGGGGGGCACGCCCCCCTGGGGGGCGTAGAAGAATTCCAGGGGAGGCGTCAACAAATTTTAAAAAAAATTGAATTTGATGTTGGACACAAACACACAATCATTGAAATTTCTTTATAGCTTAATAGAGCTATAAAGCTCTATTTCTTTACTCAACGAACTTTTCTTCCTTTCCAAAATCTCGTCGATGATACCCAAAGTCTTCCAAAAGACCTAGTAAATGAAATGAAGGACCTAATATCTGAGCATTTGTTGTCTCTGAAGAACAAAATCGGAGTCTATTTCCCAGATATAAGCTCGGAAAACTGGGAATTCAAGTTAACAAGAGACCCCTTTCAAATCAACATTGATATACCTCCTGATCACATTCAAGAACAAACAATTGACTTGCAATGTGATTCCAAAGCTAAATTGGATTTCCCAAACATGGATCTCGAAGATTTCTGGCTACTATATCTTCCTGTTTACCCAGAAGTAGCAATGGAGGCAGTCAAGTTGCTTGTACAATTTTCATCAACTTATCTATGCGAGACAGGATTTTCAGCCCTGGCTAATATAAAATCTAAATATCGAGCCAGACTAGATGTGGAAAGTGACCTGCGGTGTTCTTTGTCAAAATTTCATCCAAACATTCAAAAAATAGTTAACGAGAAACAGTGCCAGCCCTCACACTAGCACTACAAAATTAGCGAACATTTTTCTGGTTATTACTTAAACATATTGTAAGTAAATTTATCATATATAAGTCTAAATTAACTTAATCCTTGAAGGGAGGCGTGACCTCACACCAAAGTTTGAAGGGGGGCTCAGAGCCTAAAAGGTTGAGAACCCCTGCTGTAGTGGATGGCACTTAATCTTAATACGGTTTATTTCAAATATTATTTCATAGTTAAATTTAAAAGTTGATAACTTAAGGTTGGATTCAAACTGTAGGACTATATGTTTGGGAGGTCTCAACTGCTGGATTTTAAACATGCATTCAACCAAATCCAACTACAGATATTAATTTTTTAATTGAAAATATGAATTAATTTTTGATAAAAACTGTATTAAGATCAAGTGTCATCCACTACAAGTTGAAACAAATGTATTTGAACTTGAGTGGATGAATAAAAAATGTTTTATTAACAACTGAATATTTGAATAAGATCTGTTTATGTGAGCATGCCTGTGCTTGTGTGCTTGGGTGTGTGAGCGTGCATGTGTGAAAATATATATTATACACTAGTAGTAGTGGTTTAATTTTATTTATTATTTTTTTAAAATTATTTATTAAAAAGTAACTGAAATAAAAATTTTTTTGGTTGACCTAAGTAGGAATCAAGTTTAATTATTTTTTTTATGACATATTTCTTACGTAAATTATAATTTTGTTATGTTCATTGATTTTTTTTCTCATAAAGCATTTTCAAAGATATGTTTAACGGACAGTCAGTAAACGCGAAATAATAGTCAACAAAAAAGAATAAATATTTCACCCGCTTTACTTTAATAAAAACGTCATCGTAAATAATAGTATAACAAGAGATTTGAGTTCCAATGAATACTTTCATAATTATATACCATCACATATATATTTTAAAACAACATAGGTTATTCAAATACAAGAATATTTATTAATTTATATTCAAAGCTTTTCGTTGGTAAACAGTACCAACATCATCAGGAATGAAAATTATTGTAATTTTCATTCCTGATGATGTTGTTACTGTTTACCAACGAAAAGGTTGGAATATAAATTAATTCTTGTATTTGAATAACCTATGTTGTTTTAAATTATTAAACAAAAAAACCTTATATATATATATATATATATATATATATATATATATATATATATATATATATATATATATAAGTTAGTTAAAATGTAATCTCTACTTTGAATCATAGTGTAGGAATTGTTTTGTTCTTCTTATGGAAAATTTGTTTTTTCTTGTATCTCTAAGGTGCTTTTGTAATTGTGAAAAAAGTTATGAATATTGTTTATATATCGGCATCATATGAACATATACGAGTATAAAGGCAGTAGTGAGTGATGTACTACTAGAGCAAAAACATCACAGTTTTGCCACCTAAATTTGTAGTTACTGCACTTTATTTTTTTTTAAAATTCTATTATAAACGCACACACACACACACACTATAATTTTGCTTTATCATTGGACATTGATATTTCAAAAAAAATAGGATTTTATAAATTAATTTCTTGTTATTGATTTCATTTATCATTTTAAGATAACCAATATTGATTATGTTTTCATGTTTGGAATGGCGATAATTACCTTTAAAATTCATAAATTGTCTAAAAGTCATTGTTACTCATTTAAGACAGAAACATTTAAAGGTCCTAAAACTAGAGACTATAAACCTGTGAATCCTTACATGTTTAGCCTTAATAGGATCACCACTAAGGAAAAACTGTTTTTTAAGGTTGGGGAAAAAGAGTTCCTAGAATGATGGCCTAGGTTAAGGAAAGTCATTTCTGGAGGGAATTTTTTTCTCGTAATATTGGTCTCACTACTAGAAAAGGTGACAATCCACCAAGCAACTACGTTAGTCCATCTTTGCAGAAGCTATAGACTTTTTTCTTTTATTTATCATGGGGTTATACAATCTCATCATTAGCATGGTTTGTGCCAGCAATATATATTGTATGTTTAGCTGGAGAATTCACTATCTTAGATCCATAAGATGTAGAAAAAATGATTCTATATGTTGGTATCTCTATAACCTTCAGACAAAAGGTGAGTTAGCAGAATGAAAATTGAAAAAACATCTGGAAATTTTCAAATAGGCAAAAAGCAATTGTAACGTGATGATCATGGTTTTTAATTTGGAAGGCTTGATTTATCAGAAATATATTCCTCAAATCCTAACTGTTAAACTAATTTTTAATATGGAGAGTCTTAAATTAATAAGAGGTACAAAAAGATGTGTATTGAAAAACAGCCAAGGAATTCGTTCATTTTGATCCGGAAAATAAAATTCAAGCAAAATGTCTTGCTATTACACAAGAGGTAAAAAAAAGAAAAAAAATATATATATATATTTGCTGATTCCCAAAAATGGCTTCTAGTAATGATTTCTGTGTATTAATGGTGAAACAAGTGTGAAAATATAAGATGGCATTTTTTCAAGACAATGATTTTACTAAATTATTTCATTTAGTAATTTAATAATTTCATTTGGTAAATTTAATAATTTTGGGAAGTTTTTGACCCTGTCTCTATAACTGTTACAGAAAATTTAAGATTTTTCATAAAATAGTTTTATAAAATACATAATTATGTTAAAATACTTATTTAAAGTTTCGTATGTAAATGACATATGTATGCTATAGCAGTATTTGTTTTTTTTTCAGGTGAGTATACTAACAGCGCTTCTAAAATTGAATTTCAACAAGTTTTCATGTGACTGATAAAGTGAAAATAGATTTTTAAGACAACACATTTTGTAAGTATTGTATTTTTAGAATTCATATTTTACAAGTATGTGATCATGATGAGTTGAAAAAGCTGTTTACAGAATTTAATACAGCGTACAAATTGTAAGAAAATAGCCCTTTTTTTCTTAACACTCATGAAATTTTCATAGACTGTAAGTCCATTTCTGTGTTCATTCTAAAATAATACAATAAGTTTATTTAAAAAAACTGTTATAAACTGGGAAGAAAATTTAAGAGGTTACAAAGGTGTAAGATTTCATACATTCTATAAGTCTGTTTGTAGTTTACAAATCTGTGATTTATTTGAAATAATACATTACATTTATAACCTAAACTTTGTCAATAAATTGACAAAAGAGAGTCACCCTGAACACCTACATGCAGAAGCCGTAGCAATGCTCCACCAGAAATATTATGAGAATGTGAAAATCTTCACGGACAGATCAGTTGACACAGAGAAGGGGAAATCAGGAGCAGGTTACTTCAACCTGGAAACTGAGAACGTTTTTTCGCACAAGCAAACGCCCGGTCTAGCATGGATGCTGAATTGCTGGCAATTAATGGAGCAGTCAATCTATCCGCGAATCGGATATTTGTATTCTCACTGACTCGAAATCAGCCCTTCAAGTTCTGGCGTTGCCATACACTACGTCATACTCCTTTAGAGTTACTAAATTGATGAGGTTAATTGTGATGTTGCAAGATGAGGGCAAAAGGGTAGTCTTCCAGTGGATCCCTGTCTATTGCGGGTTGAGAGGGAACGAAGAAGCTGTTGAAGTAGCAAAACTGGCCTCAGCAATGCAACCTGCTGACCAAGAGATATACTCCCTCTTATGTTGTCAAAAGTCTGCATAGCGATTTTTCAGGAGAAATTGGAGTGAGGAGTGGTCACGATGTCCTGTCGGTCGATCCCTATTTAACCTCCAGAATGAACCGGCAAAAGTAGACATGTATAAAGGAATCGAGAGAAGTCTATGTACTTTCTGGACACATTTTAACCCAGGTCTATCTTTATCAGTTCAATTTAGTGGCATAACCAGAAAGCGCCCTGTGCCAAAGTGGAGAAGAAGACCTGGAGCACATCCTCCATTAAGTGATGTTATCCAAATCTGGCCAGTTACCTTTTAAGGGTAGAGGGTTTGGACATCAATACCTTACTAACAAACAAAAATTATTGAAACTCTGCAATGACAATTTATCATGGACATTGGGCCATCGGCTACAATTGAAGCTGTAAGAAGTAACCAAAACTTTTGTAAGCTGAAAGGTTGATTTAAAAACATAATCACTCACAGAATGGAACCATTAGCTTAGACATAAGTTCCATACTTGTGATTTGCGTGTAATAATACATTAGCATACAGCACACATTAAGGATTGAAATAATACATTTCATAACCTATTGTAAACTGGGTGGAAGTACTAGTAAAAGGTACTAGTGGTATTGAGTTTTTACTCCTATAAGAACATTTAAACTCTTTACCAAATATCTTTTATGCTGTTGTTTAACATTTATAATGTTTCTGTATAGTAATTAAAAAGAAAAGTAAAAGATACTCCAGGAGTGCTTGCCGAATTGTAATTTTAGCTATTATCTATAAAATCAAGATAGCTTTCTCACTGTACTGCTTCTTTTTTTAAAATTAACACATTTTTATAGAAAAACCTGATAAACATTGTTTAGTCATTTATTTGCTCTGCTCATAAAATAACTTCAATAGTGGTTAGCCTTAAGACATGGGAAAATATTGGTAAGCCACTTGATATTGCTTTACAATTCTATTATAAATATTTTATTAAAAAACTCATTAAGTATTTTAGATAATTTGTTAAAGCTAGAGGACTTTAACAAACTTAACATTTGTTGATTCCATCTTCGCGTGAGCTACTAGTAATCACTTACAACTTTTTTAAAAAAATGTTTTAACTTGCCTATAGTAGCACTTACTTTTTTGTGTTGAGGACGGCCGTTTCGGGAGATGTGTCCCTTTGTCAACTCAGACCGTAACTCAAACTGAGTTACGGTCTGAGTTGACAAAGGGACACATCTCCCGAAACGCCGTCCTCAACACAAAAAAGCAAGTGCTACTATAGGCAAGTTAAAACATTTTTTTTAAAAAGTTGTAAGTGTTTAACAAACTATTTTATTTTACTTATCTCCTACTTTAAAATATATATTAGAGGAGTGTCGTAGAGGAGTATTAGATTTAGATATAAAACAGATTTTGTTGCTAGTCAGATACTTTATAATTTCAAAAATTTTCATATTTTGTATTATCCAAATTTTGTGCTTTTTTACACCAGGAATGGCAATGTTTTGGTTCCAATGGGCTAAATGTTAACTTATTTTATCGAAGTATTATTATTTAGTTAAATACAGACAAATCTAAAACATTCAGATACTACGGAATGATGATAAAGCAACCAGCTTTAGTGAGTAATGTGCAACAAATCATCAGAATGTGAAGGCCAGGCAGAATGTATTTGTATATCAATGTAATGAGAGTTAACACAGAAAATGCCTCAGTAAAATATCTCGAACTATTTCTCATTGTTTAACAACTGTTATTGTCCCAATATCTATTAACATTGTTCAATTCTGTTCATTTCATGTCAGACAAACTCAAAATTATAAAAATTGATACTTAGTTTACAAAAATGAACACTACCATAACAATTATATTTTTTTCTAAGAGACGAACATTATAATAAATACAGAAGGGTATATAAAACATTTGTTTCATGTTTAGTGTTTATTACTTTTAAATAATAAAAACTGGTCTATAATAAACATTAGTAATATTAAACATTTCCCTAGCCAGTAACATTTTCAATTTACATGTATATCATATATTTCTATTTTAGTTAAATGATAGAAAAATAATGTTCAAATTAAAGGTGAAAATCATTATTGAAATAAACTGGTTTAATACTTATGTGTTTGAATAATAATAATGTACATAATTTATAATAATAGTAATTTATAATTCTTGAATTTTATAGTCCATTACATTCGGTGGATGGACACAAAAAAACACTAAAACTAACACTACAGACAGGGAAAACAAATACATCACATTACCAGTCATAAACAAAACAACAAACAAAATAGCCAGCAAATGTCAACAAATAGGATACAAAATAGCATACAAAACTAATAACAAGTTACAATACAAAATACAACACAACACCAACAACAAGGATAAACTACAAACACCAGGCGTATACAAACTGAACTGCGACGAATGTAACAAATTCTACATTGGACAAACAGGTCCCAGCTTTAAACAAAGAGTCGAAGAACACAAACAGAACACCAACTCAACATTTTACAACCACATAAAAGATACAGGACACAAATACACAGACATTTACCATAACCTAGAAATCCTACACATCAACAAAAAAGGACCACATCTCAACACACTAGAACAATATGAAATCTACAGACACACAAAAACACAAAGTACAAACATATTAAACGAACAAACACAATAAAAATCACACATACTCTTCAATACTATCGAAAACCTATCTTTAAAACCGTCACCGCTTGACCCAACATTTCCAAGCAGAAGACACTGATGAAGATCGGCACATAGCGATCGAAAACGTTCTGTCTCAGTAAGTTTTAATAAATTTACTAAATTCAAAGTTCGGATAGTATTAAACTATTGTTTAAGTGATTAATTTATAATTGAAAAAGAACTTATGCTTTATCATTTAGATAAACATGAAAAATGTTTTGTTTCATATTTTTAGCTGTAATGGTATTAATGTAATGTTTTTGACTCTCCTGAAAATGTCTGCTTTTAAGAAGTATCTGGTATTTGAGATCAAATGACTCGTATGTATATGTTGTAGTTATGTTTTAACTACTGTTAATTCACAATGACACAAATAAATAACTTTGTTTCATTTTTGCAACATAACTTATATGAAGTCTTATTACACTTTTGCTAATACTTGCGACCAGACTTTTTGTTAACTAAAAGTTGTTAAATTGTTAACTTACACTTGGAGGAAATGTTTTCGTCTTACGACTTCTTCAGCCTCGTATTTTTGCCGCTAGGAACAGCAACAAGATTTCAATATTTATATGAAGTAATTTATCCTTTTAGTTCAGAAGTAGTTAGTAAATTAAGCATAAATTAATTAAATTCTTAATATACTCATCTTCATTTCTGTTTTGAATATCTCTATATATTTGAGTACAGTTTTCTGCCTTCCCTAACATTACAATATTTTCCTCTGTTGGCGCATTTCAGAGTGACTCCATTTTCAATACATAAATCATATTGTTTGCCAATACTTTGAGTTCATCTTTATATACTATTAGTCATGCCACCACCAATTTTAAAACCATATATAAAGAGCATATCTTTTAAATATGATAAAAATTATTTTAATTTTGCTACACATTTGTTTGAAAGGAAGATGTTTAAATATTTTAGAAAATGTATAAATTTATAAAGAAAATTTAAAAAAGAAAAATGTAACAAACGAAATAAATACACAGTCAAACGTTATATTTAAAAGTTTTAAATTATTAAGTAGTTGCACGCAAGGAGCAAGAGTGGCGTGCACCAATAGAAGCGAGCTCTGGAAGTGATAGAGGTGTGTACATAGTACATAAAGACAAACTGAAAGTTTTAGTGAACAGTATGATTTAAGTTTTTAAAATTGGAGTTACTCCGAAACGCGTCAGTAGGAGAAAATATTGTAACGTTAGGGAAGGTAGAAAACTGTACTCATATATATATATATAAATTAATTAAATTTAACTTTTTTTTGTAAAACTTATTTAAATTCTGAAAAATTCAATATAAAGAATGAATGGTTTGCAAGCAAGTAAGAGTAATAGATCTCACCTTTCTTTGAACTATAACAATAGCCATTCATAGTTAATTGCCTTACATATAGTTAATTACAATTCTTAATTTGATTTGTTTATGATTTTCAGAAAGTAGCACATTAGTGCATTGGCCTTATATGTATCCTAGAAACACAGATTTGTTAATTGTTGGTTATATTGCCATTGTATTATAATTACTACAAATGATGATGGTTTAAAAATGCATACAGCTCAGCATATATCAATATGTGAACACCTGGTATAATAACACTTATATTTTCGATTAAATCAAGATGGTTGTTTCTGGAAATGTGTCCTGCTGTCAATATTAGACAGATATATCTCAGTTGACAAGTAAACATATCTCCCAAAACAGCCATCTTTATTTAGTCAAAAGGTAAGTGCCTAATTATATATAAGTGTTTAGACATTGTATGTATTAAAGTATATAACTCTAACCTAGAACTTCAATATGATGATGGAAACAAATAATGTTAACAATATAGTAATAAAGTAACAATGTAATAACAACATAAATCAAATTCTTGACTACAAAAGAAATAAATACAGTAGTTACAAAATCCCTATGCATGCATAGTTCTCTTGCTATCTTCTTCTGATGATGATATTTGAAAGTATTCATTTTTTATAGTCGTTCATTTTAATATTGTAGAGCCATAAATACAAAGAAGTAAGGTAATTGTAAATACATTTAGTATTAATTTAGCAGCTATTATGCTAAACTGTTAATCAAGAGTGAGCTATTATTTGTTAATTTTCATATCTGACATTTTTTTATATAAATGGGTTTATTATTTTTTAAATATTTTTGTGTTTAATTTGTTTAAATTTATCTACACTTATTTTACTTACAAACATATGTCGTATAATTATTTTTGTATAACTACTTTTTATATCACTTGGCACAAAAACCACTACTTAGTGATATTTTTTGAACCAGATCAGTGCATTGTTCAATGAAGTGAGTCACGGACAAGACTGTTCCTCAGGGGTGTTGTATTGGTGTTGGTCTGTGGTGTATTGGTGTTCTGTGGTGTATTATTGTTCATAGAGTAATTGTTAATTATGTGTTATACATAGTATTTGATTGTGAATGTGTTTTGTCGTTTAGAATGTATTTTGGATGGTTTTTGTGGTGTTTGTATATCTCACAGTTTTCTGATTCTTTTTTTTATGTAATGAAGGATTTTTAGGTTAGTCTCTATATTGGTGTATGTGTGTAGTGGGTTCTGTATGTGTAAGAGAACTTTTGATTTGGATTGTGTTTTTATGTCTTTAATGTATTGTATGGTAAAATTTCTCCCTGTTCAACCTAAGTAAAAGCTGGGGCAGTTGTTGAAAGTGATCTTGTATATCTTGAGGTTTTACATATGTTAAACAGGGAGGAGCTTTTAACATACGCCAAAATAGACACTAACCAAAGAATCCTTCATTACGTCAAAAAAGCAACAAACTACACAATAGAAAACTAAAGAGAACAGAAAACACACAAAAATCATCAACAATAGATCCTAAATGACAAAAGATACTCACAATTAAATACTATACATGAACATATAATTAAAAACTCTATAAAAAATAATACACCATAGAACACCAAAACACCACAGACTCACAGCAATACACACCTGAGGAACAGTCCTGTCCGTAATTCATAGCATTGATCAATGCCGTGATCTAGTTCAAAACGAATCCTGAAAAATATCAGTAAGTAATGATTTTCTTGCCAAGTGATACAAAAAGTAGTAATTTAAGAAATCTCAAGGTGTACAATACAAAAACTGCAAATATTAAACTTTATTGTTAATGTTTTCCTACTAATAGCTATAAGTCATAATGATGGCATTATGGTTCAGCCTCCTTTTCCTATTATTTCTAGTTATTCCATTACAGTACTGATGGAATCCTGTATTTCCCTGTTGTATGAAGATGTACAAATAAACTACTCATAAGTGTGTGTGTGTGTGTGTGTGTGTGTGTGTGTGTGTGTGTGTGTGTGTGTGTGTGTGTGTGTATACATATCTATATATAAAATTAATGAATACAAATATATCAAATACAAGAATAGTTTAAATTTATATATTATTCAGAGCTTTTTGCCAATAACTGTTTTCCCTGAAGTTGTTTGTACTTATTTTATTGGCAAAAAGCTTTGACTAATTATAAATTTCAACTATTCTTGTATTTGAAATATTTTTATTCATTAACTATATTACAAGAAAATGTATCACTATATTTAATATAATAAAAATTAAAAATAATAGTAAAGTTCAGTCTCAAACTGTTGATGGAAGTAAAAGTATCTCATTGAGGCTCATCTACTACTCTTCCAATCATAGCTGAGCACTTTCCTTTTCTATAGAAACAATTATTTCATGTTCAGTCTCAAACTGTCGATGGAAGTCAAAGTATCTCATTGAGGCTCATCTACTACTCTTCCAATCATAGCTGAGCACTTTCCTTTTCTATAGAAACAATTATTTCATGTTCAGTCTCAAACTGTCGATGGAAGTCAAAGTATCTCATTGAGGCTCATCTACTACTCTTCCAATCATAGCTGAGCACTTTCCTTTTCTATAGAAACAATTATTTCATGTTCAGTCTCAAACTGTCGATGGAAGTCAAAGTATCTCATTGAGGCTCATCTACTACTCTTCCAATCATAGCTGAGCACTTTCCTTTTCTATAGAAACAATTATTTCATATTCAGTCTCAAACTGTCGATGGAAGTCAAAGTATCTCATTGAGGCTCATCTACTACTCTTCCAATCATAGCTGAGCACTTTCCTTTTCTATAGAAACAATTATTTCATGTTCAGTCTCAAACTGTCGATGGAAGTCAAAGTATCTCATTGAGGCTCATCTACTACTCTTCCAATCATAGCTGAGCACTTTCCTTTTCTATAGAAACAATTATTTCATGTTCAGTCTCAAACTTTCGATGGAAGTCAAAGTATCTCATTGAGGCTCATCTACTACTCTTCCAATCATAGCTGAGCACTTTCCTTTTCTATAGAAACAATTATTTCATATTCAGTCTCAAACTGTCGATGGAAGTCAAAGTATCTCATTGAGGCTCATCTACTACTCTTCCAATCATAGCTGAGCATTTTCCTTTTCTATAGAAACAATTATTTCATGTTCAGTCTCAAACTGTCGATGGAAGTCAAAGTATCTCATTGAGGCTCATCTACTACTCTTCCAATCATAGCTGAGCACTTTCCTTTTCTATAGAAACAATTATTTCATGTTCAGTCTCAAACTGTCGATGGAAGTCAAAGTATCTCATTGAGGCTCATCTACTACTCTTCCAATCATAGCTGAGCACTTTCCTTTTCTATAGAAACAATTATCTCATATTCAGTCTCAAACTGTCGATGGAAGTCAAAGTATCTCATTGAGGCTCATCTACTACTCTTCCAATCATAGCTGAGCACTTTCCTTTTCTATAGAAACAATTATTTCATGTTCAGTCTCAAACTGTCAATGGAAGTCAAAGTATCTCATTGAGGCTCATCTACTACTCTTCGAATCATAGCTGAGCACTTTCCTTTTCTATAGAAACAATTATCTCATATTCAGTCTCAAACTGTCGATGGAAGTCAAAGTATCTCATTGAGGCTCATCTACTACTCTTCCAATCATAGCGGAGCACTTTCCTTTTCTATAGAAACAATTATTTTATGTTCAGACTCAAACTGTCGATGGAAGTCAAAGTATCTCATTGAGGCTCATCTACTACTCTTCTAATCATAGCTGAGCACTTTCCTTTTCTATAGAAACAATTATTTCATGTCACGTCAATGAAATTACGTTAAATAATAATGAGAGTCAAATTGAACAAGCGGTGTAAATGGAGTGAGCGGCAGAGGCATACTGGAAAACTTTGCAATAATGTTGTTGACTGGGTGAAAGAAACACTGAATCTCCATCAGTTTAAAATATTCTTTTATTTTAAATTCAAGTACATTAAACATTATACTAAGTGACAAATCATGTAAGTGATTTCAACATCTTGTTAGTATGTCGTCAATGCTCTTAGTTACCAAGCATGGCAATATAACTTCAATGCTCACTTAATCAAGAGAATTTATTTCAATCAAAGACAGTGTGTTTGTTCTTTTCACCTCAAAACACCTAAAAGAAATATTTTTAATTGGATTTATCTTATAATAACCGCATACTGTATTGCTACTTTTCAAAACAAAATTTATTGAAATAATGAATAACATAATTTTTGTTCTGTTTAATTTCTTGGAAAGTTAGAGTTTGAACAGAAATAGTGTCAAATGTAAGTAGCTTCCAGGAAGAAAAATGTTATGAAAGATATAGACTCTGGTAACAAGTACTAAAAAAATATTTAGACAAAAGTAAAAATATGTGTAACTTGTGTAAATATATAAAAAAAACATTTCATAAGGAAAATAATTATTGCGGTTGATGAAGAAAATTATTGTGGAAATAGTGAAAAGACGAGTTTAGGAGAAAAAATAATAGAAGTGAAACTGGTTGAAGGTTAACTCATGCTTTAAAGTATTCAATCACTGCTTGTGAAGATTTAAAAAATAATTTATTTCAGAAAATTAAAGGTTAAATTAGGTGATTAATGTCAACTCTATTATTTTTTCTAATGATATAACTGTGATCAGACAATTTAAAAAAATTCTAAATCATTAATATGAAACGACTGTACATAAGGATGTATTTCAGGATGGAGGTAAATTCAAAAATTATAAGAAACATAATTAGAACATTTTTATAGGAAGAACATGAGAAATTTTAATATTCAAAATAGTTATAAGGCTGTTAAACAAACACAATCTGATGAAGGTGCAAGTAACTGAAATCTGCAGGAAATAATTTTAATGTAGACATAAATGGTCTGTGGTAAATGTAGCATTTAATAACAAGAAAATATATTTTACTTAAACTTTTGTTCTCGTGTTAAAGGAAATAGCTAATACTAGTGTATGCTCAAGTGTAATTTTTATTAACATATTACTACATTAACAAAATTATTAAAGATTAGAAATGTAGATTTATATAGACATCTACGAGTAAAAGTTGACATCATTTTTCATTTGAAAAAGTGAGTTATGAATAAAAAACACTGAGGCGAATTAACATGAGATGAAATTTTTAAAGACATTGTCTAAGAAGGATTCAATGCTAGAGCAGAAACATTGTTCCTGCTAATGGAAACATGGAAGAAATAGGAAAAGGGAAAAGTTCGGGTTTCAAGAAGGCATAGACCGCATTAAAATAAATAGGTCTTTTGAAGAGTTAAGGAATGTATTAATCAATCTTTATATTCCAGCTCTTTTAATTGTAATATGTACTATTCATTTCAAGATGTATATTAGTTTATTTTAATTTTCAAAAATTATAGCCCTAACAGGATAAATGAATATAAAGGAGAGAATTTTAGAAGAAATAAACTGTGATTATAATTAATATTATAATTACATTATAAATTAAACTGTCACTTCTAAATGCTATAATTAAGCTATAATAATAATTAATCTCTAATAAATGCTACAATCATATTTAAATTATTAGATTTTAAAATAAATCAAGTTATTATTGTAAGAATTCTAATGTTGCGAAGTTGAGCCACATCTATAACATATTTTGGATACTTGGCAGTTATCTTATATGACATATTAGTAACTATATTCTCTCATATAACTAACAATGAGAGCTCTGGTCTCTAAAATATGCCAGTGTGTCCAGATGTTTTTTCTTTCATGTGCCAATGTCTTTAAGAGAGACTCCAAAATTTTCACCCAAGTACATCTGTCACTCTTCCATCCAAATTAATAAATCTCAGAAGTGCTTTCAGCCTTGCTATAAATACAATCAAGAACAACATTTCTCTCTTCTGCATGACTCTCAAGTATTGAGTTTTGTTTGATATTTTCTAAGTTAAAAGGATTTAATTTTATTTACTTTGAATGACCATACTGAATCTTTCATTTACGCTTATAATCTTCAAGGCCATGTGAGTTTGTAGATGCAATTTACATATTGCAACAACTACATGAAATTTCCTTCTAAATGAGAATTAGTATTACTTGTCACAACCATGCTAATGCATGACTAAATTTAATGCTTACATCAAACATAATCTGATAAGATTAAAAAAGGATAGTAGAATATGATTGAATATACAGAATTTCTCAACAGGAACTTTCGTTTGAACTCAGATATGTTCTTATAATACTATTTTGATTAATAAAATGTTTGAAATTTTGAGAATTTTTCAAAGCAAATAATTTTTTTACAAGCTGATTGAATAAGCTGAAGGAATTCTTATAGCTACAGACTAAACCACAGACTATATACTGTTTCTACTAATCCTTTACCATATCTACCGTAAGGAAGGTCTACTTTTCTATATCAGTATGGAAATGAAGGCTCTGTACCATTTTTTATATTAATGCCATATCCTATTATTCATGTTTAGACTTGCAGAGATTATTGTTTAAATAATAAATGCAGTTGACTTGCGAGTCATGTACAACTATTTATTTACACAGGCAAAGTTTCAATAACGAGTAAATTAATATTATCAGGCTTACAATACATAAGTACACATTTGTTGATTCCATCTTCATGTGAGCTACTAGTAATCACTAAACACTTTTAAATGTTTTTAAACTTGCCTATAGTAGCACTTACTTTATTTGTTGAGGACGGCCGTTTCGGGAGATGTGTCCCATTGTTAACTCAGACCGTAACTGATCTAGAGGTTTACGTAGGTTAGGGTGGGTTTGGGGTTTTGGTGGTGTGAGTGTATTTTGTGTGTATTAGGAGTTATGATGTCAAAAAGTGCGTGTGAGTTGTAATGTAATTGTGTATTGAGTATGTGTGTAGAGTGTAGTTTGAAATGCCTGTATATTTCGTATTGTTCGGTTGTGTAACAAAATCGATGACATTTACAACACCACTGGAGTTTACAAACTAACTTGCAGGTCGTGCCCCAGTTTTTACATAGGCCAGACAGGGAGGTCCTTTTACACACGATACCAAGAACATATAAAAGCACTAAAAAACAATAACTACCAATCAAACTTCTCCGATCATCTCAACTCCACAAAACATGACTACATAGACACAACATCTAATCTACAAATTCTTCATAAACAACACAGAAATAACCAACGCTACACAACCGAACAATACGAAATATACAGGCATTTCAAACTACACCCTACACACATACTCAATACACAATTACATTACAACTCACACACACTTTTTGACATCATAACTCCTAGTACACACAAAATACACCCACACCACCAAAATATCCCACCCCCAACCTAACCTACGTAAACCTTGAGATCAGTTACGGTCTGAGTTGACAATGGGACACATCTCCCGAAACGGCTGTCCTCAACAAACAAAATAAGTGCTACTGTAGGCAAATTTAAAAACATTAAAAAGTGTTTAGTCATAAGTACACAATTAAAAAAACTTAAAAATACTTTGACATGATTAGTTTAATTATTTGAAATTTAACAGGATGTTTTGCAATGTTTATATGATTTAATTTTAATATTTTGTCACTGTAAATGAATTTTATTTCTTACTTGTTATTGTAACTGTAGTAGTGATTAGGGTTTTTTCATGTTTTTATTATAATTAAATATATAATAGTTTATAATTTTTTGCTAATAATATTTATTAAAATATTTTTGACATTACCCGTTTTAGGGGCTTATGTAATATTTTATAAGTGTAAGTAATTTCATTGTAGCTATGTTTATTAGTAATCTGTTGTTATTATTGTTGGTAATTTTAATTGTATACTTTTGTATTATAGGCTTGATGATGTTAACATACCCGTTATATAAACGTTACTTGTGTAAATAAATAGTTCTACCTAACTCCGAAGTCAACTGCATTTACTTTTTAAGTCATATCCTATTGTCTAATAAATGTTTTTGCAACTAGGATAACTGATATATATATGTATATATGTATGCAGCACACCTAATATCCCATAAACACGAAATAACAAATTACGAAAATAACCTAACCATACTGGAAATAAATAACAACCCAATAGAACTAAACTCACTAGAAAAATACCACATTTATAAAAACATACACAACAACTTAATGAATCTACAAACAACATATACAGAAGACATACTATACAGAAATATCATACACACAGATCAAGAAAAAGTGCGCGTAACGTCAACAAACACCGGCTTCACGGACCGAGCATCCACAGCAGAGAAAAATCAGTGATTCGACAATGGTCAACGACCGAAAGGTGCCTCATCACTCAAGGTAAAATTATTGCACTTAATGGTGGATAAAATTACTCACATAGTAATATATTAACTTCATAAAGTCAGTGCAACGGAAAAAAAATGGATAATGTTAAATATCAAGAATATATATATATATATATATATATATATATATATATGAAGTTAATATATTACTATTGTAAGTAATTTTATCCACCATTAAGTGCAATAATTTTACCTTGAGTGATGAGGCACCTTTCGGTCACTTGACCATTGTCGAATCACTGATATTTTTCTGGTGTAGATGTTCAGTCCGTGATATTGGTATTTGTTGACGTTACACGCACTTTCTCTTGATCTGTGTGTATGATGTTTTTATATAGTATGTCTTCTGTGTATGTTGTTTGTAGATTCATTAAATTGTTGTGTATGTTTTTATAAATGTGGTATTTTTCTAGTGAGTTTAGTTCTATTGGGTTGTTATTTATTTCAAGTATGGTTAGGTTATTTTCGTAATTTGTTATTTTATGTTTATGTGATATTAGGTGTGCTGCAACATTTGATACTTTTGAATTTTTGTTTTTGAATGCTCTATAATGTTCTTCAAATCTTATTTTAAATGTTCTGGTTGTTTTTCATATTATAGGAATATAATAATTAGGAATATTCCTAATAGTAATATATTAACTTCATAAAGTCAGTGCAACGGAAAAACAATGGATAACATAAAATTTCAAGAATATATATATATATATATATATATATATATATATATATATATATATATATATATATAATACTGATGCGTATTTCTTCACTGATGGTAAAATATGATTAATAGTTATTATCTGGAGTACATCCGTTCATTCTGCAGTGCATAAAATCGCAGTTCCGACGTTTCACTAGAATCTCATCTAGCATTGACGAGGTGAGCCCAACAACAGTTAAAGAGTGAGTATTCAACTGTTGATGGGTTCACCTCGTCAATGCTAGATGAGGTTCTAGCGAAACGTCGGAACTACGATTTTATGCACTGCAGATTGAATGGATGTACTCCAGACAATAACTATTCATCATATATATATTCCAGATGATGTTGGTACTGTTTACCAACAAAAAGCTTTGGATATAAATTAATAAATATTCTTGTATTTGAATAACCTATGTTTTTTTTAATATATATATATATATATATATATATATATATATATATATATATATATATATATATATATATATATATATACGAGGTGAGGCTAGAAAAAAACCGAACTAGCACAGGTGAAACAATAAAACGAATGCAATAAGGCTGAAAGTCGCCTGGCCTGTCACGTGACTCTTGCTCCGCCTACTGCTCGAGTTTCATCTGCCTCCTGCACTCAGTCTGCCCGTGGCGTCTGTTCTAAGTAGTTGACGTTTTGTCTGTGTGTCGGAAAAATGTTGAGTGTACGGAAAGAACAGCGTGTTAACATCAAATTTCTTTTCAAACTTGGAAAATCTGCAAGTGAAACATTTGTAATGTTGCAACAAGTGTACGGCGATGATTGTTTATCGCGAACACAAGTGTTTGAGTGGTTTAAACGATTTAAAGATGGCCGCGAAGACACAAGTGATGACGCTCGAACTGGCAGACCATTGTCAGCAAAAACTAATGCAAATATTGAAAAAATCGGTAAACTTGTTCGAGAAGATCGCCGTTTAACAATCAGAGCAATGTCTGAGTTGACAGGAATTGACAAGGAAAGTGTTAGGCAGATTCTTCATGAAAGTTTCAACAAGAACAAAATGTGTGCAAAAATAGTTCCAAAGTGTCTCACAATTGAACAGAAGGAACGCCGAAGAATGATTTGTTCTGACATCCTAGAAAACATTGAAAGTGATCCCACCTTTTTACAAAATGTTATTACTTGTGATGAATCGTGGTTTTTTACTTACGATCCCGAAACCAAACGCCAATCGATGCATTGGAAATCTCCTGATTCTCCACGACAAAAAAAGCACGAATGTCAAAATCGAAATTCAAGGCAATGATGATTGTTTTTTTTGATGTCAAAGGGATTGTACACATTGATTGGGTACCAGAGGGACAAACAGTGAATCAGCATTACTACATTAGCGTCCTGACTACCCTACGTGAGCGAGTACGGAGACAACGGAATGATTTGTGGAAAAAAAAGACATGGATCCTGCACCAAGACAATGCCCCAGCTCACAATGCGTTGTCAGTGAAGACGTTTTTAGCCAATCACAACATTCCCATCTTAGACCATCCACCCTACTCACCTGATTTGGCGCCCTGTGATTTTTTTCTTTTCCCTAAAGTCAAGTCAGCTTTGAAAGGAACTAGATTTGAGAGTGTTGAAGCAGTAAAAGAAAAAGCGACGGAAGTAATGTATGGACTTACCGAAAATGATCTGCAGCATTGCTATGAACAGTGGAAAATCCGTATGGAGCGGTGTATAGACCGAGGAGGAGAGTACATTGAAGGAGATAACATCAAATTGTAAATAATGGAAAATAAAATTTTTTTATAGCATCAGTTCGGTTTTTTTCTAGCCACACCTCGTATATATATATATATATATGAGATGCTTATACAAATTAAACTGCACAAACTACAATAAATTCTACATTGAGCAAACAGTTCGCAGTTTCAAACAAAGAGTTGAGGATCACAAACAGAACACCAACTCAGCATTCTACAATCACATAAGAGAAACAGGACACATAAACAAAGACATTAACCATAACCAAATCTTACACATCATCAAAAAAGGACCACATCTCAACACACTAGAACAGTATGAAATTTACAAACACACAAAATACAAACATATTAAACAAACAAAACCCAATACAAATCACACATACTCTTTGATAATATCGAAAACCTGCCTTTGAAACCGTCACTGCTTAACCTAACAACAACTCCAAGCAGAAGACACTGATGAAGATCGCCACAGATCGATCAGAAACGTCCTGTCTCAGAAAGTTTTTACAAATTTACAAAATTTAAAGTTCAGATAGTCATAAACTAATGTAAAGTGATTAAGTAATCATTTACTATTAAAAAGGGATGGCCTAACATGTCTTCATATTTATTAAGTAACTAGGTAAATTCATTTTCCAAGAGTTATAAAAATATTCTTTTATTTGTGTGTATAATTTAAAGAATCATAATGTACACAAATTAATGTTTGCATAAAATTAGTTATTAGTTTTTGTTTGACATTACGTTTACATAGCATTTTAGAAACTTCTGCATTGTCATTATGAAATCGCTCCCACCTCATTATTTTTCCAAGGACAGCAGGTCTTTAATTGTAGTTTAGTTACATAGCAATATTCTATATTAATCTTCCGTTACAGTTAGACTACATATAAACATTTGACAACTTGTAAACTCAGAAAACTATACTATCCCTCTAGTAAGTACATAATATAAACTAATACATTAAGCTGCATGGTCTAGCACTAAATATGTTTTTATAAATAAATATTTTATTTTTGTATTCCTCCCTTTTTGTTATTCAATTCCTTCTATTAGCGCACACTCTCCTAATATATATCTTGTAAAAATGTTCAATCGGTAATAAAATACGTTTTTATTCATGCAATCAAGTTCAAATATATTTTTTAACCTATAGTGGATGACAGTTGATGTTAATACATTTTTATATGTATTTAATCAATCAATTAAATTCAAAAAATTTTATGTACTTGTCGGATTCGAACTGAGGAACTAAATGTTTAAAATCCAGAACTTTGATACTGCCAACTTTCCCATAGCTAGAAATCAATTATATAAAGATTTATATGAATTTATAAAAAAAAGGTTTCTTGCAATAGTGAAGCATTACAAGAGGTGGATAGAATGAGAAGTTATAGGCAACAATCAGCTTCATAAATTAGAAATGAAAAAGCAAATAAATAGTAACAAACAAAAATAATTATCAAATACCATATACTGTTACTGCCGCACGAGAAGATCCATGGTGTAGAAATAAGTCATGCTCGGTTTTCAGTTCCGTTCATGTGCTCTCAATGTATTCCTGATTTACAAACATAACCTAACCGTACAATAGTTTTTAGTAGTTATATTTTAATAACTAATATAAGTATTTACAGATATGTAAAAGTACTAATTTTAATTGGAAAAGGTGCACAAAATAAATTATATATGATCCCGTTTCTGCATTGTAATTTTCTGCGATTTTGAAATTTTCTGTTGGAAATATTTTTAGGAAAGGCCTTAATGTTTTTAATTGCCTTGGGCCAGGGCTCTTCTTGGGGTCAGTACTGAATATAAAGGAAGATTGTAAGGGAATTTACTTTCTATTTTGCCACTTAATATTGTGATTTTGTCATATGTATATACATATTTATATTAATTGAAGTTGCTTGATGTAATCATCTTGAATTCACTGATTAAACTAATTCTAAAAATACTTAACTAAGTGAATACGTAATTGCTTACTTGCGGACGCGTTTCAAAACATTCGTTCCTTTTACGAAGCTAACCCTCTACTTAACACGGTGGAGTAAAGGGTCAGCTTCGTAAAAGGAATGAATGTTTTGAAATGCGTCAGCAAGTAAGCAATTACGTATTCATTTAGTTAAGTATTTTTAAAATTAGTTATATTAATTGTAACTATAAAATAAAAAGTAACTAAAATAAAAAATTTTTTTGTTGATCTCAGTGGGAATTGGCTTTAAAATTTGTTTTTCTATATTACTTGTTTTTTACATTTAATAAATATTTTAAAAAATTTTGGTAAAATGAAAAATGTTTATTTCTCAAGTTTGACAAAAATATCATTTGTGTATGACCAAAAGTGTTTTCATCCACTTACAAAGATCTGTGTCTGACAAAATATATAATATATTAATATGATCACTTTCTCTATCATAACAGTAATTTTTAAAAAAATCCTCTTTGTTCAAAGACTGATTCCTCCCAAGTTTTTAAAAGAATATGACCTGGTACTTGTTAACCTGATCTAGCTAGTAGCTAGAGTGATCGTTGATGTATGTGCACTGGTTGTTGCTAGATCGAGTAATGCAGTACGCCTCTACTGTCTGTTGTTAGGTCAAGTAGTGAATTCTTAGAATTCTTCTTAGTGACATACAGTTGCTAATTTATGATTGGTCCAGCGAGAGATTGTCTGGAGGCTTGTCTGAGAGTGGCCTATAGGAGTTTATTTTTACTGAGTGGCACTGTGACGTTGTTGGTATATTTCTTAAACATCACTTTATTTTCTATTGCTAGACTGTCACACAAGCTATTTCGACCTATTTGATAGAGTTTCATGTGTTATTTGTATTACTGCAATCTACCATAAGTGTCTGTAGATGTCAAAAATGTACAGTGTTGTTACAGTATAAGTGGAAAAATAAAAAGATGTGTGGTTTCTGAAACAGTTAGACATGGCAAGACTTTTAAAATGGTGGCTGCAGGTTTAGAAGTTAGGAAAGTGACTGTTGGTGGTTGGAGACAGAACCGTCAAAACATTGAGAAATTCTTAATAAAACTGAGTGAGTGTATCGGTTTATTGCGGAAAATAAATAATGAAGAAAGATGAATATTAAAAAACATATGAAGCATTATTTCAAAAGTTTTCTGTAATCAGAGTTTGGGAATCCCCATAACTGGCATGTTACTACAAGCAAATGCAATAGAATTTCATAGAAAGTTCAATAATGACGATGAAAGTTTTACAGCCAGCCATGAATGAATGAAAGAAAAAGTACAGTATTAGACAGCTGAATATTGTTGGTGAATAATTATCGGGAGATTCTTCAGGAGTTTAAAATTTCAAATAAAATTGGCAAAAAGTTGTTTTGATACATGGTCTAACATCTAATCAAATATTTAACTGCGATGAGTTTGGGCACAATGTTCGTATGCTGCCAGAAAAAAGTTTGACGGCTAAATCTGAAAAATTTGCTTCAGGATTTAAGAAGAGCAAAGAACTGGTAACAATCTTAGCATATTCCAATGCATCGGAAACATTTAAAGTAAGACCTCTACTTATTAGAAATGCCAAAAGTCCCTGAACCTTTAAACAAGTCAATGATAACTGTTTGCCCACCATGTACCGAAACCAAAAAAGTGCATTTATAAACAGCCAGATCTTTAAGCCATGGCTTTTCATAGAATGTTCATGTGATTGATTCATATTCATAAAACAAAAAGCTTCATTGAGGACTCATATGGTCCTCTATATTAGGATCAGAAGGTCATTACGTTGTTTCTTTAATCATACCTATATTTCACTCACCCTTCTTCCTACATGTATGTAGAGCTTAAACAACACACTTTAGTCCCATTATAAAGCAGGTTTATATATACAACTCTGTTCATATGAAGTTATAATCCTTCACTAAACGCCAAACCTGAAAGTTTATTATCCTATCTATGTTCATGAGCTATAAATAATTCCGACTGTCATAAATGAATACACAATATCTCTATCATTGGGAATACATGGCAGAAATCTGTAACTGCTTTGCCAATCTTGAGCATCTCACATCATATACTGGACTGTGCTGTACTGAATAGCAGAGATGCCGAGAGTGGGCATTGAAAAGTAGAAGATATCCACAATCTTTTCTTGTACTTTATAGGTAATAATAGTCAAATTTACAGACAGTGTAAACTGGAAAACACTCAGCTTATAATACTAGCCTAGACAGAGTACTCAGAAATATAATTTGCATGAAACATTGTTAGGGTGGTGTGATTTACTAAAATGCAGCATATATCTAGAAGGGGAAGTAACACTATTGAAACAACAATAAATTATTTAAATTTGAAAACAATATAAATTCAGCTATTCAGAACAAAAATATATAGTATAAACTTCTTAGATATGAATTGAACTTTCAGTTTTCATTAGCAATGCAAAGAGTCACACGTGATATAATGAGCCCTTTTGTGATAAACTAAATAGGGAACAAATTGGAACAAATTATATTTTAGTATTATAAGAGTTGGTTGTAAATTATTTATAGAAATTTGGCAAAATATGTAAATAACTAGAAACAGAAAAAAGGAGATAGTATTTTTAACTGACAAATTACCTATGTAAAAAGATAAATCCTATTTTATTCCTGAATCAAATCTTTGCGTATTGTGATAAAAGTCTTACAACACAAATTAAAATAAACTACCTTCCTCAAGGTCAGTCAGAATCCCTTTATTAAGACTGGAGATAATTTAAATCAATTTCATTGACTTAATTGCAAATTTAATAGCTAATTATAAGTGCTAAAAGTAAATATAATAATAGATGGTATAAAAGATTGCATAGTTGATGTGGTTAAATTGCATTTGTAATTACTCATATAATAATGAGATCTACAAGGATCCAACCCTGTCTACATAAGCTATGATCCTCCTATCTCCTGAACTGCTTAAGGTTCTTACCTTATCCTTCATAGGCGACAATAGTCTAAATTGACAGATCCTCTTAAAACACATACAGGTGCCAGTCAGTTGATATAAAAAAGAAGTATAATTAATGAAAGAAACAAGAAGATAAGCAGGAAAATAATAAATCATGTAAACTTTATACTGATGATTTTTCATAGTTGCTAGAAAATGAGGAGGTGTTAAATAACATTATAATAAAGACGCAATTGCATTTATATGTACTACGGGATAAAGATAAATACTTAATAAAAGAAAAATAGAGAAAATAAGGAATTAGGAATCATGCAATGAATAAACAGTCAACTTTATTTGATAAATTTAGTGTAAACACTAACATGAGTTGTGTTAAGAATGGTAAGTAACCATAGTAGTTGAAAAAGATTATTATAGTTAAAAAAATAAGTACACTGCTGTGCACATACATACTGAATATAAACCATTTCAATAACAAGAATATTTTAAATAATTAATTAACAAAATTCTGTGCTTTTGCTGTTATAGTAATAACACCTTCAACAATGGCTATATGACAACTCATTTGCATTGATGTCTACCCTACATAAACACTTTTATCTACCTAGGCAGTTACTGACACTGTTTTTGTCAGTAAAAAGCTTTGTAACAGTTTTTATTGTTTAAAATCATTCTTATTTTTTCATAAAATGAACACATATAACAACATACACAGACTTAATAATTTTATTTTCAAACTGTAGTCTATTGCCCAACTGTATTTAAATTATGTCCCAACAAATTATTTTATTAAAAAAAGTAATTATCATGTAAAGAAAAATATGTATATTTGATTTAAAGAATAATTTGAAATATCAAACAATCAAAAAGTGCAAATGGGTTTGTTGGGAAATCATATGATACTTGGAATACATATACCCATGTTGAAATGTGTATATAACTTAGTCAAAAAAAACAGAAAGACAACAAAACATTGCTGTTTAGTTTTCACAAAGAGTTAGGTTGAGTAAAAGTAGATTGAAGTTTTGTTCTGATTGTTAAGAGTAATGTAATTTCTATGCTATTATTTAGAATCACTTCAGAACTATTGCACAAAAACCAGTTCTTCATGAGTTAATCACTAGTTTCTGCATGCTTTGGGAAAACCTGATAAAGCAGTTTTTTAATTATTTAATTAAAACAGTAGCTTGAGTGTCCCGTATTCAAGTAGCAACATGCTATATTAAAAAAAAAACAGATTTCAATGTTTTTGTGAAATATTGAAAATAATGTTTTGGCAGAATCGTCCCCCTATTTGTTTTAATAATTGGTGGAAAGCTTAATCTATTATATCCAGATAAATACCGTGCTTAACAATAATTATAGTAATTAATCACTTTAACATTAGTTTATGACTATCCGAACTTTAAATTTTGTAAAAACTTACTGAGACAGAACGCTATGTGGCTATCTTCATCAGTGTCTTCTGCTTGGAGATGTTAGGTTAAGCGGTGACGGTTTTAAAGGCAGGTTTTCAATAGTATCAAAGAGTGTATGTGACTTGTATTGGGTTTGTTCGTTTAATATGTCTGTACTTTGTGTTTTTGTGTGTGTGTAAATTTCATATTGTTCTAGTGTGTTGAGATGTGGTCCTTTTTTGTTGATGTGTAAGATTTCTAGGTTATGGTAAATGTCTTTGTATTTCTGTCCTGTTTCTTTTACGTTAAAGTGATTCATTAAGATTCACCGTACCTAATGGACTACAGAATTCAAGAACAATTTTAATAGTTTAAAAAAATTTTAGCTTTAAAGAAAAATTCATGTAAAATCATAGTAATGTATAGGAGAGTTTTAATTTGTTCAAAAAGAAAACATATTTTCATTTGAATCGTGTGTGATTCTAGTATTAGCATATAGTTTCAGTTTGTGTTATCTGAAACTATATAAAACAATACTAATTTGTACAGAAAAATGTTAATTATAGTTTACGGTTCAAACAAGAATTGCAGATTTGTTACCTTGACAAGGCCTTTTATCCATCCTGCAAAACAATCTGTAATTCTCAATTCACATAGAGTGATGAACAATATTATATATATTTAAAATTTTTATAAAGCTCTCTGTTTTTTGTTGGATTGTGAAATTTAATCATTAGAACAGCTTGTATCACATTCTGAATTTTGATGAAGAAATCATTTGAGATGCTCAAAAAGCATTTAGAAATGTTTGAACGAAAAAGACAGCACTGTGCAAGTGATATAAATGATTTCAAGTTTGCACAATTCTGTATACTCACTGATTCCAAGAGCGCCTTGCACATGATAGAAAAACGGAAACCAGGAAGCTACTCGTTCAGATTAAAAGAAAGCAACTTTGCTCAACACTCTCAGCAAAGATGAGAAACAAGTACAGTTCCAGTGGATCACCTCACACTGCGAGATCGATGGCAATGAAAAAACGAGTAGTAAAAATGGGTCCTGTTTTCTTACCACAGGACTCCCTGAAGAAATGCCTGAGTGCTGGGAAAGCATCAGTCAGAGGGAAATAGATCCACCATTGGAGAGAAGAAACCAAAGGTAGAAACCTCTATGCCATGCAAAAAGAACCAAATGACATAGCAATGTATCAATGAGCTCCCAGAATCACAGCCACCTTTGCAGCACAAGCAAGGATCGGACATATTGTGACTGTTCAATAAACTTTAGATGAGGACCGATGAACAACCATTAACACTATTGCCACTAGCCTTGAAATTTCAAATGAGAACGTTCACAGCATTCTGAGTAATGATTTAAATATGCATCATTATAGAAGTGAAAAATGATCAATTTCTTTGCACATATTATCCAATTTTCAAAAAGCAATGAGAGTTTCTTTGACAGTGTTTTAAGAAAATTGTGGTACGTGGTCTGATATGGTGCTACTTTTACAGCCTTTGAAATTTATTTATGGTCAGATGAAAACATGAAAAACGTGTAGTAAACAATTGTTTTTTTTCTTTTATGACAATCCCCAGCATATTGTCTCTTGATAGTGAAACCACCCTACTATGCCTTGCTAGTTCCATTCTGGAACACCCTTTTATTCTCCTCATGTAGCACCAGGGACTTTTACCTGTTTCCAAAGCTGAATATAAATTTGAAGTGACAACATTTTGCTAATAGAGAAGAGGAGGAGGAAAATTGAAGAAGTATGATAAAGTAGTTGAGGGGAATTTCTAAAAATGACTCCTAGGTGTGTTTTCAACAGTTTTATCAATCAAATTTTGATAGAAGTGTTCAAGAGCAAGGGGAAATATTTCTTCTAAGAACGAATCTGGTTTTAAATGGAGAGAGCCATCCAATTAAAAGGTGACTGAATCGCTTTAAAGGGAAATGTATTTATTTCAAACAATAGTTGTTTTCACTTTAAAATATAAAAAAAAGTGGTCACATACCAGTTGTTATTCCTTATTTTTCTTTCTGTAAATTTTTATCTCTTTTCTATAATTTCTTCTGTCAACATTCTAAGTCATAGCTTTTATATACAAACTTTCCTGTTTTTCTGTCATAAAACACAAAAAAATTTGTTTTCTCTACATTTTTTTACAGCCTATTCATTGACTTTTTTCTAATAGAAATTTAAAAAATGTTTTTTTATTTTGTGTCAAAAAATAAAAACCTACAGGGTTTTTTTGAAAAAAAAGCAATTTCTTATTATGACAAAAAATATCTACAACTATCCTGCACTGTTGTAAATCATTTCTAAATTATACATGGTCAGAAACTATATATGCAGGAAAATGCTTTTATAAGGGTGGAATCTATCTGTTATATATTTTAAAGACAATTTAGATAAAAAAGATTGTTTAGTCTGATCTAAAATATTTTGTCTCAGTCAATTTTAAAATAAAATATAATTATAGGTTTGGCAAGTTGTTTATTTATTAAGTTCAAATGTAAAAATTTTGCAAATAATTGAGAATAATAAAATCCACATAAAGAGAAGAACGTCATAGGTATGACAAAAAAGACTTCATACCTACAAGTTAAACAAATACTTCTTTTGTTGCTCATTAATACAATATTACATTCTTAAATTGTTCATCTTGCCAAAAACAGTTATTTGCTTATTTTGTGTAGTAAATAAATCGTGTAATTTGTCATTATTATGTTTCAGAGAAAACAACATGATGGACTCTCCAGATGTGGTTGCAATCGATGGTCGAAATGGTAAACCTCATCCACCACTTCAAAATCAACAGAGTACTGTATGGTCTAGACGTCAACAAGCCGTGTCTGTAAGACATGCCTTCAAGCATTATGGTTCAAAGAAAAATCCTAACCAAGTTCTTAACAACTTGAACATGACAGTTGCTAAGGGAACTATGTAAGTAAAGTACACATTTGTTTACCTTCAACATAGAGTTTTATCTCAACATACTGATTTATTTTGACATAATACTCTAACTCATAAAGCAGTAGCGGTATAAAATTCCCCTCTCTTTAACACCGATCTTTATAAAAAATATATAAATTTATGTTTTTTTATATTTTAAAAATTAAAACAACTCTCAAGAGCTATTGTTTTTAGTTATAAAGAGTCTTAAGTTTAAACAAAATTTACTTGCTATGGTTTTAAAGTATGTGCAAAATTAAGTTATTTGATTGCTTCAATAATTGATATACACTAAATTTTGTGAACATTATTAAATTTAATATATATATATATATATATATATATATATATATATATATATATATATATATATATAAATATAAAATACGTTTTCTTGTTTAATAATTTAAAACAACACAGGTTATTCAAATACAAGAATATTCTTGTATTTGAATAACCTGTGTTGTTTTAATATATATATATATATATATATATATATATATATATATATATATATATATATATATATATATATATTTTCGATTTTCCTGTTTTAGTGTTTAACAATCTACCAACCTGTGTTTCAGAAAACCTCTATTTACATAGCCCTAAAGTGTTTTGTACCATCCTTTTTTGGTTGCATTTTCTATCAGGTTGGACCCAAAAATCTGTTCAGACATTGTACCGTAGGCCTTTGTATAACTGGGCATTTGCATGCTAATTAGTAATCCTACCATGAGAGCGGAATTCAGTACTGATTCTCAATGTGCGAAGAGGAGAAGATCTATCCATCAAGCGGGAGAATAATGAAAAGTAAACAAAAAAAATGTTATGAATAGTGCAGGATAAAAATGACGACAAGAAAGAAAGCTTTCCATTTTCATCTATTAGAGGGTACATAACACAACAAAATATTCTTCCAAGTGGATTTTCCTAATGTTTTGTTCTTACCCTGGTTTTCTCAACCTACTTTTAATACTAACCTTTAATTGTATAATAGGTATTTCTTTTGCTTCCTTATTTTACTAAGTTTTGTATTGTTAAATGATATTTCATATTGAGTAGTACTCTATTCATCAATTTTTATTTTTTAATTAAAAATGTCAATATTATTTAATATATTCAATCCCGACCTTTGCTATATTTGCAACAAAATTCTTCATTTCTTCTAGAGACCAGACATAAAGAGAAGGGCAAGGAGTGCATGTGTACAAGATGGAAAATTTTACTAGGGAGTGAAGGTTTTAAAGAAAACTTTACTTCAAGGAAAAGTGAAATAACTAGTTTTGAAAAAGTTCCAACTGTGTAACAGTGTGAATTAAGAATAAAATTTTACTCCTATGTATTCATTACCCATGTAACCTATTCTGATACAAATATATACAAACAATTCAAGTACTAGGAATGGGTTTTTACAGTCCTTCGGATATTTGCTGGAGGGAAAATATGTGATTGTGAAGTTAACATTATTCTTATAGAAGGCGCCAAACAACTTGACCACCATTTAATTTATTGTTAACAAATTTACAAATTTTCCTAAGTAGTTATTTCCCTAGTAGCACATCAGATTTGAAATCTCACCAGAGTTATGTGCCAATGTCAAATTCAGAATTTTGTAGAGAAACCACTGTTTGAGATCATTGGAATACTGAAAAGTATATAAAAATTATGTAACTACAAACCATCAATCAGGTAACGGAGATGAAAAACTTCATTCCGGACATTAGTATTTCACATGGAGAAAAGGTGAACTAAAGCGATGATTAAGGTGTTTTCCATTTCAAGTGTATAATTTACCATGAATTTATTCTTCAAGGCTAAACTGTCAACAAAGAATTTTATATAGGGATCTGTAGAAAGACAGTTATGACTTCTAATAAGCTGTAAATGACCTGAAAATTAATCGGAAAATGATTGTTTTTTATATGGCAATGCTCAGAACATTGATCCATGTTTTTTGTTTTTAAACTAGTACATGAAAATTTTATCTCTGTCATTGAAATTGAATGGATACGGTTTTTCTAATTCAGAAAATATGACAAAAACGCAAATAGACTGCAGGAGTGTTGTTAACACTTTTTATTAATAGTGGAACCGATTTATAAATTCAGGAGTGCAATACTTTAAAGAAAAATAAAGTTAAAATGCTGTACATATTTATATAAACTATAATTGACTGATTGTGGAGGTTCTTTAACTTTACACTGTATGTATTAGTTTCCTCTTAATGGATTCTTTTCAAAACATTTCTTCATTAAATGCTATATTTCATTTTTTTAAAAAGTTTCACTACCAGCTGTATACACATTTTGGACAATAGTAGATATGAAAAGGACAATGAATATAAATAGAAACAAATCAAAGACTTGAAACTCTGTAGTTTTAAATTTAGGAAAAGATATGGTTCATCTGTGTAGGGTTGCATGCTTGAAGTCGTAAAGTCATTGTCATGATCATAGAGAGGAGTATACTCATTACACTCCCTCCACCATGTACAAGGAATAAAGAAGGATTATCAGGCAGAATTAAAGGCCTTGTTTTTACTGTCACTTTCTCAAACTTTCTGTTTATCAACATTAGTCATAATTATTAACATCGGGTACATTTTGAAAATTTATATCTCCACAAGAGACCTCAGACAGCACATCTTTTAATTTATCAATCTCATAAGGACATTCAATTCAGTACCATATTACCATACATATTGTTGTTATTTATTGAAAAAAAAATTAAAATCCGAAGTAATTGAAATGATTGATTTAGAAACTTTAAAACAAAAATAACATAGATTTCTGCAACCAAACTCCAACCTTCCCAGAACAAAAACAAATAAACATTGGGTGATGACAGCTGGGAAAACATTTATCATATCAACTGTAATAAAGTTTACAACCTTGCAAAATTATAATGTTGGGGCAAAAGTTAATTGAAACCCTATAGAATGACCTACCATAGTTTAAAATATCAGGGTAAATAAGGTAAATTTAAGCCCGTCTAATGAGACCTCTGCCAGGAAAGTGAGAGGTATATCATCTGAGTGAAACTGCATTTTTGTATCGTCTCACTTAAACCAGATAATAAGTGCAAATATTTAATTTTGGAACTGTCATTGTTCCAATTATTTAAAAAACCGTTTAAAATTAATTCAATCCAATGTTGTTTCTTTACCTGGGAAATACAAAATATAAAATTTTGTTATGAAATAAACCCTCAATCTACATCAAGTTGTAGAGGTCACAATCAGGTAGGAAAGAACTGTCATAACATATTATACCAGTTCTGTCATTAAACTTTACCACAAAATGAGCTTCTACAGATTCTCACCCAGACTGTTGTATTAAGAACAAATGAAGATGTATCAATCCTTTGTATCAATCCATGTACCACACACTTGATGAACATGACCATAATTATATGGTCTTTCAGTTTGTGAACCATTCCAATTTTCATGGACACATTTGAAGAATAAATCTTACTAATAATAAGGAGATAGTGTTTGTTTGTCCTCAAAAATTTCAAAAACTACTTGACTGATTACTTTGATATGCTAAATAAGATACTTTATTACACGTGGAATGTTATAGGCAGTATAAAGTACATTTTTTAAAAATTCATTGCAAAATAAACATGGGACTACATTACCATATTGTAGTAGGGACTACTTCGCGTAGGAATGGCGTTCTGTGGCCGGCGCTATGCAACACGCATAGTTTCTCGCAATGGCCGATAGGAAATGTATCTGCATTTGAAATTAACAATACTATTTTAGATCATGTAAGATGGAAACTAAAGACTATCCATCAGTGGATGCTCTTGTAAGTACAGAAGACGCTGTTCACTATCCACAAGAATTTTTTAATTCACTTAATCCCACTTTATTCCAAACGTATCTTACATCTTGAAGTTTGAGTTTCTATATTATTATTCCATAATTTAAACCGACCAAAATTATGTAACGATACGAGACTGTAAATAAAAACTATGAGGAGTAATGTGATCGAGGCTACTACTCTTACTGGATCGGCAGCGGGAGAAATTGCCTTGACGCCCTGTATACCTATGAATCCTACTGGTTTACCTTTCTTGTTCAAGAGACTTCAATTCCTCATTAAGTTTCGGTCAATATTACAATTAATAAAGCTCAAGGCCAAACATTTCAATATGTTGGTATTGATTTGCGCTCTGACTGTTTCTCACATGGACAATTAATTAGACGGGGAGCTATCTAGAACATGTAAGCCAGATAATCAATTTATTCCATTAACAGATGCTGTAAAAACAAAAAAAATGTTGTTTACTCTGATTTTCTTTAAAATAAATATTTCAAAGATCATATTACACGCACTAACGACACTCCAATTTCTATTTAATTATTGGCCGCAACGGTAGTTGCTAAGTTAGTTTGCATAACAGCTATTTAAAAACTAAGGTTGTTTTTATTTATTTACTGTAGGTTATTAGTTTAAAATGCTATTGAAACAAAAACATTTTTAAATTATAAGTTAATAAATATAATAATTTATAAAATGAATCTTACCAAATGAATTTAATATAAAAGAAATGGATTCTACTTAGTTTGCGTCTGTGTATTATTTTGAATGTAATTAATATGGATTTTGGCTAAATTGTTTTGTTTTAAGAAAAAGACGAATTAGTTTATTATTTTTACGCTCAAATTCTAGAAGTACTTAATCAAATTTAGTAATCTATGACGCCGAATGATTTCATGTATAATGGGCAGAGGGCTATAGTTGTATTTCAGTAACACTAAATACAAGATCGAATTCATAAATACAGTTATTCGTTAAATATAAAAGTAGATAAGAATCGTATTGGGAGATGTAATTATCCAAAAGAAATGAAATAAATTAATAGAATAAAAACATTTTGAAAATTTTTCCAATTTAAATAATATATTTTCATAAAAATACCACAATTTAAATTTAATTTTTCATAACAAGTTTTCTTGGCGTTCCTTTCTTCTGATATCACAACACATGACTGGTAAGATAGTACCATGCAAAATATCTTCTATTACCCTTGATATCCCCCAGTAAATTTTACTTTGAATATATTATTTTAAAGTTGTTTGTTGTAATCATCTTGAATTCACTGATTAAACTATTAAACTCTACAATGTAGAGGCTTTGCTTCGTAAAAGGAATGATTGTTTCGAAACATATATAATATCTTATCATTCTCCATTTTACTGAGATGATACAAATTTGGTCGAGCAAAGTATGATCTTGCTCATCTTACCTTTTGCAGGTGCCTGTGTTATTTTTAAGCAGGATCTGCTAGTGAAACTCGTCCCTGGACTAAAGTTAAAAACCAACTAGTTTTATATCTAGATCATTATTTATTAATTTATTTATTTCAAGATTGAGTTCTTATGGTGTCATAATAGGCCTTTATTTATTTTCAGGCACTATTTTATGATTATACAAAAATTTAAGTACGGTTTGATAACAATTAAATTTACTAATTAGAAAAATCTAGTTTTTGTTTATTTATCAATGCAGGATGCTTTTTACAGTAATTTAAGCAGTTATATGTATGATAAATTTAATGATCTATGTTTTTTTAATTACTAATAAAAAGAATATAGTATAATAGATTTTTTTGCTATTGTAATGCTTTTTGTAATTTGTGTAATAAAACAAATCTTTAAACATTAAAATAATATATTTATTTATTAATTTTAAATAATTTTCTTATGGCTTTAATTTATATTTTTGTACAAAATTTGTAATACAAAATCCTTGTCTTTTGATATTCTAACTGAAATTTCCATATAATAAAATATATTTCTTTAAATAAATCTGCTTTAATTCTGTTTATTAGAATTGGTAATAATGTGTGTATCTTAAACTATTAGAAACAAAGTTATTTCGAAGAACCATACAGTTAGAACTATATTAAACCGAAGTTATAAGCAGACGATAGAAGAACTTTTATAGGTCACTATCTTGGCCTCCAAACAAATTATTTTAGCCACAAACCAGCATTACCATGTCTGGTAATTGTTGAGATTTTATTTTTTGTTATCCCTCGAATTCTGATTATGTTCACACACACATACACACACACACACACACACACACACACACACACACACACACACACACACACACACACACACACACACACACACACACACACACACACACACACACACACACACACACACACACACACACATACACACACACACACACACACACACACACACACACACACACACACACACATACACACACACTCACACACATACACACACACACACACACACACACACACACACACACACACACATAAACACACACACATACTCACACGCACACGCACACGCACACGCTCACGCACACGCTCATGCACACACACACACGCACACACACACACACACACACACACACACACACACACACACACACATGGGCACACACACACACACGCACACACACACACACACACACACACACACACACACACACACACACACACATATATACACTGGTAACTGTTCCTTCTCTCCCCTCACTTCAACATCTAGCCTTGCAACTATCATTTGTTTGACTTGTTGTATCAATATTTTTATTATCAGAAATGGTTTTGCTCTTCAGCCTTTATCGCACTTCTTAATTTTAATTTGGTCTTTATTTCCAACTATTCTTTTACCTTAGTAAGGTTATGTTAATACAAATAAAAGACGTACACAAAACCCACAAATTAATCATTTAATAACTCAGACACATTTCAGTGACAAAGTTCTCATCATCTTTGAGTGTTGCTACTAGAAACTCCAGTTGTAATTTAGAGTTTGTAATAGCAACACTCACTCCTGATGACGACTTTGTCATTGAAACACATCTGAGTTAAATGATTAATTTTTGAGTTTTGTGTACATCTTTTAGTTGTATTTTTCCTTTATTGTCCTTATTAATTATTTTGTATTTTTTTAATTAGTTGTATTTTACTGTCCTAATGAGCACTGAATTTTATATTACACTTTTCTTAGTCTATAGAAACTTTAATGGTAGTTCTATGTAGCCCAGTTCCTAAGTTGATATTTTTTAGTTCTATTTTATTTATTTTAATACCGACTTTATCACTTGCAGTATCAAATTTATTAATTAATTACATTTTTCCTTATTTGAACCCAAGAGCCTGTTCTCTTCACTCTATCCATTTATTTTTGTATTATACTCCTTATAAAATATTAAAATTCTAAAAGTTATTTAATGAATTTTAGGAAATAAAAAAAAATTAATTACTTTACAATTGCAAATTGTCCGTTGTAACACATTCACACAAATTACTTATTACAGATAATTTGTAACTAACAAACAACTAAAATTGTAATTATTTTTCTGTTCCAGCTATGGTTTGTTAGGTGCTAGTGGTTGTGGTAAAACAACACTCCTCAGTTGCATTGTGGGTAGGCGAAGATTAAACACTGGTGAGATTTATGTTCTGGGGGGTAAACCAGGTACAAAAGGTAGTGGAGTCCCTGGTAAACGTGTTGGATATATGCCTCAGGTAAATAAAGCAGATTTAAGGTAGTGTAATTAAAGTATTCCATCTCAGAGTTTGTAATAAATTAAATCTAAAACACTTGTACATATCTTTGAATTTTGTAGTCCATTACGTTTGGTGAATCTTAATTAATCACTTTAACCATAGTTTATGAACTATCCTAACTTTAAGTTTTGTAAATTTGTCTTCTCAGGAGACACTGATGAAGATTGCCACATAGCGATCGAGAACGTTCTGTCTCAGTAAGTTTTCACAAATTTACAAAATTTTAATTTCAGATAGTCATAAACTATTGTTAAAACTTGTACATATGTTGGTATGTTACACTTGCCTATAATAGGATTCATTTCTTTGATTATTGAGGACTTCTTCTGTTTTGGAAGATGTGTACCATTGTCAACTAAGACTATAACTGATCCCTTAGTTGTTTTAGGTTAGGGTTTGGGTAGGAAAAGAGGTGTATTTTTAAAGAGTGTTGGGGTTATAATGTAACCGGGTGTTGAGTTTCTGTGTAGGGTATAGTTTGAAAGGTTTGTATATTTTATATTCAATGGTTGTATATTGGTGGTTATTTTTGTTTGTTTGTGAAGAATTTGCAGGCGTGATGCTATGCTTGTGTAGTTATGGTTTGTGGATATGAGATGTTCAGCAAAGTTTTATTGAGTGTTTTTGTTTGTGAGTGTTTTTATATGTTCTTGGTAGCGTGTATGAAATGACCTTGTTTGACCTATGTAAAAACTGACGCATGAAATGCAAGTTAGTTTTTAAATACCAGTGGGGATGTATACATCTTTGTTTATGTTCAGTTTAAATTGTTTGTTGAGGATGTTGTGTATAGAGTAGGCTATTCTGTAGTTGTATTAACAAAATGTGTTGGTTAGTTATGAGTTTGGTGTGATCTGTATGTTAGTGTTGATTATTTATTTGTTTGTGATGTTGGGTATTTGTGGTTGGGTTATGGAGCTCTTTTTTCAGGCGGTTGTATAATTTATCAATCATTGTTTGTTGTATTCATTTTTGAATAACTTCGTTGGGTTCATGATTTCATTGATGTTTTTTGTGGTGTATTTGTGTTTATGAGTCCTCATTAATAAAAAAAAGTAAGTGCTACTATAGGCAAGTGTAACATACTAACATATGTACAAGTGTTTTTAGTTAAAAAATACTTAGTTCAAGTGAAGATGGAATCAAATAATTTAAATTATATATAAAAGAAATTTTTAGACCTTACATTTTGTTTGTATTTTGATCTGTTCTAATTGTTTAACTATGGACTCCTAATCATGAAAGACCTTTGTTATAGCTAAAATTAATTGTTGCACAAAATTTTACTTTTTAACACTACATGTTTAACATTCTGTCTTCATTTTTAACTCTTCTTACACATATGTTCACAATTTTATCAAATAATATTTTTTTTTGCCTTTCCCTATTTCTCATTTCAATTCAATGTTTTTTTTTCAGTAACAGTCCTACTTTTGTTTCAACTTACCAACCTACCACTTCTCCAATTTCGGCCTAACAATTTTTGTTTTAATTATTTCACATCTTTTGAGTTAATTGAAATTTAACATCCCTTGTGCTGATTTTATTTTTAAACTTATTTTAAGATTGCTAGATGTTTAGAGTTTCAATTTAAGCATGACAATATCACAAATATTACTAATTAAAACTACAATTTAAGTTATCTTGAAAATCATACTATCTTTTCCATGTAGTTTAAAAGGGTTTAATAATTGTTTGTACAGGAAATAGCATTATATGGAGAGTTCTCTATAAAAGAAACGATGATGTATTTTGGTTGGATTTTTGGAATGGAGACTGCTGAAATCAATGATAGGCTTCAGTTTCTACTCAACTTTCTTGATCTTCCTATCCAGAATCGCCTTGTTAAAAACCTCAGGTAAAGTTTAGTCCCTCAGTAATACTTTTAAAGATTTTTAATTGTGTAATTGTACATGGTCTGTCAAAGATTAAATGTTTTTTTGTGAATTGATTAATATTTGAGAAATAAAAGTTGGTAGATCCAAGTATTATACACGCACGTTGCAACGAACACTCACCCTACGAACTTACCTCCGACCATCAAACCTGTTGTTGACAATCTCCTCCTCGCTGTACACTGCCGCCTCCGTTGCAAAGTAAAAATTTTGAACTTCATTTAACTCGTAAACTTTGTTTTACGTTCTCGACACTGATTACACTGTTCTTTATTCTGCTCTCGCACTGTTTTTAATTGGAATTTAACTGAGAACACGCCACCTTGATGATGTTATTTGGAGCCATTTCTGGGAGATATTAACATGCCAGAAATGCTCCCTTACTTGAAAACGCGCCCACTCACATATCAGTGCACGCTTTATGCCTCTACTCGCACTGCATCGTTTTCATGTTTTACGGTTTAAAATTTAACAAAAAGGAAATCCAAACGGGAGCGCTTGGACACACGTCCGTTCCGTTCTGTGTCTTCTCAACCACTCCCTGCCCTTTGTCCAGGATAGTCTCGAACAAGCCCCCTCATATCTCTCCTTACTTACCGCTTGACCAATCAAGATGATTCAGCATATCACGTGGCCCGTCTGGAACGCTTCCGATGCAGGGAGCTTCCCAACCAGTGTGTGCGAAGCAATCCACATTATGTTTATTCCATTTCTAAACCTTTTTCTTTTTTGGTACCTAACTTTTTAACGGCGCACTATATGGGATTTTTTTATTTTTCCAAATCTTCAAATCTTGGGCTTCTGCATCTTGTCAAATGTCGTTCGTGATTTTACGCCGATTTTCACTCTCTACCTCTTATAAACGTTCTAAAACAATTAAATTTAAAATCGCTCTCCGTTTATAATGGTGTTACTTCGTGTTTCTATTTGAAAAAACCTCCCATTTATTTATTCTTTCTTTTTTACAAACTTGCCTTTTACTCAAATTTTTAAATCTTACAAATTCTATTTTTCAAAATTAAATTTGCTCTTACAACGGCCGTTATAAACATTTTCTGCCCGTTGTAGCTTGTGATTCTTCAGAAAGTCATAGAGCTCATTAGTTGTTTAAACCTCGTTGAGTTTTTATTTAGTTCATGATGGAATTATATACAATAATGTTTACTCGAGCACTCGAGCACTCGAGATACTTATTGAATGAATGATAAAACGGTTGGTTGAATATCAAGTAAAGTTTATTTAATAAGTGCAATGTTTCGGCAACTATGTTGTCGCCCTTTTCAAGCCTGGAAACAATATTACATTGCTTAAAAATACTCTTATAAAATACAAGTACACTCACTGCAATAAATTAAAACTTATTTAATTGTGGGGTTTTGGCAACTATTAAAGTTTTAATTTATTGTACTTAGTGTACTTGTATTGTATAAGAGTATTTTTAAGCAATGGAATATTGTTTCCAGGCTTGAAAAGGGCAACAACATAGTTGCCGAAACATTGCACTATTTAAATAAACTTGACTTGATGTTGAACCGTTTTATAATTTACTTACAATTATCTTACAATCTCAAGGCCAAAGAAATAAATTCAGAGTTATAAGTAAAGTATAAGATATATATATTTTAAAATTTTTCAGTTTGAACAAGCAATAAAAGTTGGTTAGTTTGAACTGTAACCAAAAATATTTCTTTCTTGATAAATAATAATTCAACTAACCAAGCTTCTGGAAACTTAATATAGGGAGTAATTGCACCATGTTAAATCAGCCCCCTATATTCATCAAGTTAAATTCATGATTTCGTTGTAAAATGTATTATAGTAATGGATTTTTCAAGTTCACCACAATCCTTATTTACTAGAAATGACTCTTTGTGATTTGTTACTTTCCTAGTTGAAAATGCAACTGAAATGGAAAGCTGGACTAAGATACACAACATCCTCTTATATCTGGCCCTTACTTAACCAGATCTCCACATAATCCAAATCAGTATTTTATATCAATATCTTTTACTAACCATTTCACTATCAATTTTTTCAAGTTGAGTCATCTTGATATGCTGGTTTTTTTTTTGAAAAATGGTTTTCTTATATATATTTCATATTTAATAAAAGAGAATTAAATTGAATATCGAAATCTTGTTGCTGTTCATGACAAACTGGTTGTAAATTACAAATTACACTTTTGCTATTACTTGCGACCATTCATTTGTTAACTAAAAGTTGTTAATTGTTAACATACACTTCGAGGAAACGTTTTTGTCTTACGACTTCTTCAGCCTCGTATTTTTGCCGCTAAGAATGCTGCTGTTGTGCTTCCTCGGTACCATTTTTTTGAAAGTTAAAAGTGATGTGATCAAAAAGTATGTGTGATCTGTGCCGTGTTTGTTCATTGAAGATGTCATTTTTATGTGTGTTGCTATGTCTATATATTTCAAACTGTTCTAGTGTGTTTAATTTATGGCCTTTGTTGCATGTGTGGAGGATGCTTTTGTTATTTTCCATATGATTGCATGAGTGTTTAGTGTCCATGAGGTGATTTGCAAAGGTGGATTCAATAGTAGTGTGCAATGCCCTTTATATCTTTCGGTGTTCTTTATATCTTTCGGTGAATAGTATGGAAAATAACATGAGCATCCTCCACACATGCAACAAAGGCCATAAATTAAACACACTAGAACAGTTTGAAATATATAGACATAGCAACACACATAAAAATGACATCTTAAATGAACGAACACGGCACAGATCACACATACTTTTCGATCACATCACTTCTAACTTTCAAAAAAATGGTACCGAGGAAGCACAACAGCAGCATTCCTAGCGGCAAAAATAATGGCGTCCAGTTTTTTAATGTCACAAAGTAGAGAGGAGTACTTTAAAAAAATTATTAGTACAAATTATTAAAATATACATGTATATTTGGGCAAGTGTTGTTTAATCTGGACAACTTAAGGTTTCAAGTCATGTGGATTAATAGAAGCCCAGGTTTAATAAATAACCTAATTATGGGTGAAAGTATGTAGTTACATACCCTGTATAGAAAATATTATATAGTGTATTTTAGTGTTACAAACAAAATATAAACAATAATTTAAATGACAAAACAATACAGGAAAAGTTATTAAACATTCTATAAATTTATAGCCATAAGTTTTACAAAACCCAAGAGACAATACTTCTGTACTTAGAACATGAAAGAGCCCATGCCCATCCTCACTGTGACCACACTACGCTTTCACTGGTTTCAAGATACTGTTGATTTTCTGTTGTCTTCCGTTAGAGTTGATTTCTTAAGTAATCAGCTACTGTCCTCCATGACCAATTCATTGTGCTCCTTTGCACAGTGACAATCTCTATAAACTAGATACCAGTCCATGTAACAAAATATTTTGCAGCATCATTTTCCAAACATACTTTTGTATCACCATCCATTCAGATTAAGTGTAGTCTTAATTACCAGCATCTAGATTAATGACAGTTTACTGTTTCCATATTTACTGTTTTACTTGCAGATGTTAAAATGTGAACAAAATATTTGTGATTTTCATCTTTTTAAAAATTTTGGTATAAACAAGTGACACATAATACTTGTAATCAATGCTTTCATCATTTAGTTTATTTCATCCTTTACAGTGGAGGACAACAGAGAAGGGTCTCTTTTGCTGTGGCATTGATGCACGACCCAGAACTTCTAATCTTAGACGAACCCACTGTAGGTGTCGATCCACTCTTACGTCAGAGGTAAGTAATATATAGTTGTAATGAACTCATGTTTAATTTTACATCACTATATATTTCAATCGACCTTTTGAGTGCTCAATTAACCATTGTGTTTGGTTAGCCAATGATACAAAGTGTGCATAAATTACCAGGCTCAACCTCGCAGGCAACTATAATTAATTTCTTTTGACGTTTCAAACTATCAATTAGTATTGTTTTTTTTTTATTTTTCTGCATTCCTGCTTTTGCATTCCTTTATCGAACCTTTGTATTATAGGGCAAATTTTCCCTGCTGGGCTTTCACTCTGTTTAAGCTCCCAATTGTTGGCACTTTTCTATGGTTTTATTTTTATTAATAAAAAAATATTTATAGATGTTTTGAAATATAGATTTTGTTTTAATAAAACACATGTCAGTTTCAACAAATTTTATGATAGCAGTACTTTATTACTATTGATAATAAACAGTAAAACCAAATTGCATGTTGTTTCTACATTTTTTCCAGTATAAGTTACTTCTTGAGCATTTTGTTGTTATTATGTTAGGATGTTTTACTTTCTAGCTAAAGTAATTAAAATATATGAATTTTGTTTAGCTTTTCATGATTTTCTCAGTATGTAAGTAAAAGTAATGCAAAAATGTAATGTATAACCAAAATTTAATTTACAAATAAACTTTTTGTTACCTAAACCCTTAAGCATATATTAATATGTGACACTTATAGTAGTACACTTTATGATCAATAGGGATGGCCATTTCAGATGATGTGTTCTAGTGTTAATTCAGATAGTAATTAAGCTATGGTCTGAGTTGACAATTTGACACATTGCCTGAAATGGTAGTTTTCATTAAACTAAAAGGTAGTGCTACTATAGGCAATTGTTTTGTTTATTTGTTGTATACGTTTTAAGTGGAAAAATGTTAATTTGCAATTTTGTACTGTAGTTTGCTGCTAACAAGAAAAAAATTAATTGTAAAAATTGATTTAGGAGTTTATAAATGATTTTTTCCAAACTATAATAGAATTGCAAAAAACAGACTGGCAAATTATGCATATGACTTGGAGAAATGGCTGTGACATAAAAAAGGTGAATGATGTGAACAATGTTGTTTTTAAATTACAGTTTGAAGAACTGTCTAGAAGTTTCAGTAAATGAAATAGGTTTAGCTTATTACCTCTGACTAAAATAGATTTAGTTAATAGGTGAGTAGCCAAGCACTGAAGAAGGCGACATCATTGCCGAAACTAGTATGTGTTGTAAACTAGGTTGTTTGTTTCTATTAAAATATTGTGTGGTGGAATTCAGAGTTAACTGTTTTATTTTTTACCGCTGTAAAGAAATAGGTATTTTAAATTTCAAAAAATTGAAGTTTAGATAAATCATGAACGTAGAAACAAACATATCATTAGATACTTTGGAAGTTATTGTATTATCTTATTCTAGCAATATGTTTCAGTATTTGGAATCATTTAGTACAAATAACAAAAGATGGGAACAAAACTGTAATTATTACTACTCATTACATTGAAGAAGCCAGACAAGCTCACGCAGTAAGTAATTATTATTTATTTTATACTGAAATTACATTTACTGTACTTAAAAAACTAATGCAGTTAAAAATTGCTTGATTAATTTATTAACCTTTTAACATCTATCTGTTGCATTACAGGCATATTGTCATGATGACTGGATATTGCTTATATTACTTGTCACTGTTGTCCAATGAATTATACAAATACAAAATTTTAAACTCATATATAGTTTTTTAAGTAGTTGTAAACTTTTTAATTTTATTTTTAATAGTTTCAGACCGAACAGTGCAAAGTCCAAGTAAAGATATTTTTCTTTTTCAAATGGATTTTGCAATATCGAAATAACTGTTATGTATAATACAATTAAACACATTACTATATCAGAAGACTATCAATCTGCCTGCTTATTCACAATCCAAGTTTTTTATTTGGAGATAATTAGGCCACAGTGTTATGCTTTTAAAGATTTGAAGAAATGTCATAGTTGTAGTTATTGTTTCTCAACTAAGGAGTTTTCTAAAAAATCTTAATGACTCGTCTTTTATTTTGGTATTTAATTCATTTCATGACATTTTCTACAGCCATGGTTAGCTTATAAAACACCTATTTAGCTGGTTGAGACTGATCTTGCTGAAGCTTTTGCAAATGTTTAACTAAAAGTAGAAATGAAAAACGTAGAAATGGAATTTTGTAGCCCATTACGTTCAGTGAAACTTAATTAATCACTTTTACATTAGTTTATGACTATTCGAACCTTAATTTATTTTGTAAATTTGTAAAAACTTACTGAGACAAAACGTTTTCGATCGCTTCGTGGCGATCTTCATCAGTGTTTCGAATTAGGCATTGTTTGTTGGATTATATGTGGGAGTGTGTTTTTCTAATCTTTAAAACCGTCTTCCTGTAGTCGTGGATTCCAGCCTGTCTTGCTATGTTAAATTCTGAACAGAAATGAAATTAATTTCTGCTTCAATAATGGCATTGTGTTCCACCAAAGGCAGTTTGCTACTCTTTTGTATTTTCCTATAGGGAAAATCATAAGAACTTAATCCAGACAAAATTGTAGTATTATAATGGTTTAAAAAGTACCTTCAGGAAGTTTTTTAATCCGCATTTATTATATTTTAAAATTTTTTTTATGTAGTAGAACCTGGAAACTCTGACATTGCCCCAGTGCATTCTTTCTCATATAAATGAATGTTAAATGGGTCTGTGGGGCAAAGTAAAAGATTGGTCATTTAGCAAACATTTTCCTAATAAAATATAGGATTGGTAAAAAATTAAATAAAGTTTTCAAACTTTTATTGCCAAAAAATCACAAAACTATTACAAATTTGTTGAAAAGAATCAAGAAGCTACTGTCGGTAACCATCCAAAAGTGACCTATTTTAACCAAAAAGAACTTTTAAATTCGTTGTACTAACCAACACACAGTCAAAATCAATATCCCTTGACCCAATCAACTTTTAAATTTGTTGATAAACGGTATCTATAACAGCAAATTTGTTAGGTAACAAGCATAAAAAAGGACATCGCCATAGATAAAATTTCATCCTTAACTTCTTTATGAAAAAACCAGCTCACAGCTAATGTAGTGTTTGGGGAAAGTAGTATCTTAATCTCCCTAACTAATACTGAGGTCCTTCACTAAAAAACTCCACTTTTGGTAACTGGTGTGGGTGGATTAATACCTCCAACAATGTCCCCCCATTCATATTCTATTTTGTCAGCCTTTACAGGCCGCTTCCATGGCTTTGCAAATTTGCTCATGCATGAAACTCATATAAACTTCTTTCCACACACTTCTATGATTTTTTCAGAGAAACTTTTCCCCTTCAAAGTTAACTATTACAAATTCCCCTACTTTCTTTATGAGTGGTTTCAGCAGAATAAGAAGTGGTGCAGAGACACCATTGAAGGTCTCTTCATCTGCTTTATTCGGGGCAGCCATTTGTTCTAAGGTCTCTTCATCACTGCTATTATCAAAATCAAGCTGTTCATCGTCAACAATGCTATCTTCATCAGAAGTTATAGTTCACCTTTTCTTATCACATGTTTTGCTTGTTCTATTACTTGGTTCTCTTTTTCTTAGAAATTTCACCACCACCAGCATTTTGTAACTAGATCACATTCTTCAGATATAATACAGCTCTCGGCAAATCTTTAACCTGGATTGAGATTTAGCTTCTTTCTTTTCGTGGCTTAGGAGTTCTTAACCATATCTGCCTCTTGTCATCCAAGGTTTGTATGAAAGCTGAGCGTAATGCATCGTGATTCACTGACCCATGATGAAGATGCCAAAGGATTTTATCTTCATTGGTGGGTATAATACCTGAGCTTTCAAAACCCGATTTAAGGTTGGCACTAATATTTGAAGTAATGACATCCCACAGATTTGAGGAAAGATACGGAAAGCATTATTTGTCGAGGCATGTTGCATGAGAAGATAACAAGTGGAGCGAAGTCACCCTTATGACACTTGGAAACATGCCAGTATGGAAGACATGCAAATTACTTCTCTCAACATATTTCAGGCAAATCTCAAATGCTACTTGTAAACTAAATTGGTTTTGCTAACAGAAAAAAGTTAACTTATGTTTAAATCTTTGCCTTGGAGCACTCAGCACACAACTTTTTCCTACCACTGGTTTTCAAGGTTATCACTTCTGATCACAAATAACTCTTAACCCAAACAAAAAGCTGCGGGTAACACCTTTATTAGGAAGCAGTGTTACCAATGATGTAACCAGTGTTAGGAACTTGTATTGGAAAAGTATAATATCCCTCATCTGAATATCTTATCCAGTATTTTTCCTCCATTTAAACTTATTTCTAATTGTGGAGCAAAGTCAGGCCTGCTGGGGCAAAGTCATGCCATTTGACGGTATGCAAAAAAAATGTTTCCCACTTGAAAATTTACAATGCATTCATAGTTTTAATAAATTGAAAAACAAGCATTTGACTGGTTTTCATCTCAATCCTGTTGAACAGATCTTGGCTTCAGTAATGTTACAGAAATGTACTTCACAAGTTAGGGCAACATTAAGTTAACACACCTATTATATTTTTGTTATTTTAAGGGATATTTAATATGAATATAAAGAGATATATAAAATACCCCTGTTTCAGTTTTTGATAATCTTTAAAAATATGGTCAAACCTCCAGTAATAATGATCGGTTGATTCGTAGTGTTTGCATTATCTTTCATTTATTGACCACATATTCAGTTCAACCCTGTTACTCAGTAACTGCTCTAATAGTATAAAATGTATATTATTTTTATTACAAATAACATTAGTTTTTGTTTCATTTAAATGATAAAATTTTTTGCTTTAGATTGGCTTGATGAGGTCTGGTCGTTTATTGGCTGAAGAGTCTCCACAGGTTCTACTCTCCATGTACAACTGCCAGAGTTTGGAAGAAGTTTTCCTGAAGCTTAGTCGGAAACAAGGAAATGATAGCGACATTCCAGACACAAACAATGTGAACAATATATCTCTTGTAAGTATTTTAAATTCTATCAAAAACTGCAGAAGTATTTTTCTTTATCTGTGGCAGAATTTGTATACACAGTAATGATTCCTTATTCTGAGCTAATTGAGACTGAGACAAGTTCAGCATAACAGATGTTCAAATTAGGAAATTATTTTATCTAATAGAAACCAAAGGACTAACGTGAACAATGTACCTTATATAACTATGCCTTATAATATAACTAACACATAAATAGTTCAGTTTATGGCTCACAGCATTGACTAATCCACTCAACAATCATATCTGCTAACAATTTAGTAAAGTAAAGTGTGTTAATCACTTAAAATAATGGATTAAAAACTTCATAATAATGAACAACATAACTGTTCGTAACTATAATCCCCTTACTTTTGTATTGATAACTATTTTTTTTTTTTAGTTTTTAACAATGAGCACTATTGCATTATTACAATACATTTAACAATAAACCCAAAATCTGAAGTACAATAATAATAATAATAATAACAATGAAATAGTAATTAATATTATAAGATTATATTAGTTTAAACCTTTGTGTGTTTGTGTATGTGTGTGTTTTAAATTTTTTTCAACGTATTGTATCATCATTTTCAGAGGATTTACCAGCAAAGAGGTTTAGTAACTTCATTAAAGTTAAACCCTCTGATTATGATGACTTTGTCATCTAAATCTACATAAAGATTTGGTCTTGTATAGCTTTTGTAACAGTAAAAATAATTTTATCTAAACATTTGTAAATATTTACAGTCTTGCCTATAGTAGCATTTACTTATATTTGTTGAGGAGTGCTGCGGAGTTACGGTCTGAATTGACAATGGGACACATCTCCCGAAATGGCCGTCCTCAACAAATATAAGTAAGTCCTACTATAGGCAAGTTTGTAAATATTTACAGGTGTTTAGTGAAAACTAGTAGCTCACGTGAAGATGGAATCAACAAATATGAATTATTTTATTATTACTCTTAATTTTATTATTATTCTTGTATTGTTGATTGAGTTCACCAGTCCTTAAATGATATCTGAATGATTATCCATTAAAAAGTTGAATAATCGTGACAAATTTTAGTTGATTGTTTCTCAAGACAATACATCTGGTGACCTATGATTAGCCATGGGTAAACTCAAAAGTGGTGATCATATTGGCAGCATCAACTAACTGTGATACATGAAGACAAATTTGAGGCATTTCTGTCACATGGAGGTAGATCTGTGGCATTTGAACTTTTTTTTAAAATTAAATCAAGCAATGACAAATAAAGATAACTTCAATGCAAAATGGCATTATCAATGTTGCATAGAATCTGATGCATCAATGTCTAGCGCTAATTGCTTGTATATCAATTATCGTCATTACTATATTAAAAATGTCATGTTCACAGTCAGCATTAAACATTGAAATGTTTACTTACATTATAAGTATTGTTGGCAGAGGTAGAATATGTTTGCAAATATTCTAAATATTTACAAACACTCCTCTCACTTATTCACTTCCGTAAGATGTTTTCGTATCTTTGTGATAAGTGTAAAAACACTATTCATGATACTCAGCCTTTTATGTATTTTGTTTGTATTGTTTTACCTTTCCCTACAAGAGACAAAAATACAAAAGAAACATAAACAGAATACTATTAAAATAACTAACAAAGATAAAATGACTCACAGAATCCACAAAAATCATGATAGGGAAACGTTGACTTACACTCGTGTAAAGAGGAAATCTAACACTACAAGTGACAATAAACACAAACCACTCAAATTAGGAGCTAAGTTCGTCCTGAAGGTTGCTCACTGCAATATAGATCGGAACTAATGCATACAAGTGTGGTGCTAGAACGCTGATGCACCAGACCAAATACATCTACACACAGTGTGTTAAAACAACTTTCTATGTTAAAGCTGCTTGTTTTGATCATCTTGAATTTACTGATTTCACTAAAGTTTTCACTCAGTTACACAATATTTACTTATAAAAGTTTCTTTATGTAATCATGTTGAATTTACTGATTAAACTAATTTTAAACTACTAAACTAAGTGAATACGTAATTTCTTACTTGCTGACGCGATTCAAAACAGTCGTTCCTTTTACGAAGCTATCACTTTACTGGCGGCTTTAGCTGTATACAAACGGTATGACAGGGTTGGATTTATGACAGTGGGTTAGGTGTCGGCGTTTTGTGTGATGTATTGGAAAAGACTATTGGCTTCAAAGTGTGTGTGGTCGTTTAATATATTTTCCCTGTCTGTTGCGTAGTGTTTGTAGATTTCATATTTTTCTAAGGTTGTTAGTTTTTTACTCTGTTTTAATGTGTGTAGATTATTTAAATTAGTGTGTATGTGTGTGTTGGGTGGTATTTAGGTGTTTTGCATAGCTGGATTTAGGGTTTGTTTGTTTTGTTTGGTAATGTGTTCATCGAAGAAAACATATACAACCTTTTCAAAAAGAAACTGACACATACAAACTCGCAGATATTTACAAATTAACTTGCAACGATTGTCCCAACTATTACACCGGTCAAACTGGCAGGTCAATCTATACACGCTCCAATGAACACATTACCCAACCAAAACAGACAAACGGTAAATCCAGTTACGCAAAACACCTAAATACCACCCAACACACACATACCGACATACACACTAATTTAAATATTCTACATACATTAAAACAGAGTAAAAAACTAACAACCTTAGAAAAATATGAAATCTACAAACACTACGCAACAGACAGGGAAAATATATTAAACGACCACACACACTTTGAAGCCAATAGTCTTTTCCAATACATCACACAAAACGCCGATACCTAACCCACTGTCATAAATCCAACCCTGTCATACCGTTTGTATACAGCTAAAGCCGCCAGTAAAGTGATAGCTTCGTAAAAGGAACGACTGTTTTGAATTGCGTCAGCAAGTAAGAAATTACGTATTCACTTAGTTTAGTAGTTTAAAATTAGTAGTAATTACTTATAATGTCTATGTTCTGTCAAAATAGACTAACCCATGTTCCAATGCAAGGCAGCCTAACAATAATTAATAAAGTACTGTAGTTATAATTTATGATAATATTGTAAAGTTCTAAATAAATATATAGTTTAATATTTTTTGTGTAAGATCATGTTTATAGGTTAAGGGGATCTTTGGATTATAGTTATTCAAAAGATCAAGTCTCTGTATTTATAACATAACATAAATGTAGACGCAATCCTGTTTATTCCCTAGTTCAGAAAAACTCTTGAAATGAAAGCCTAACAATATTTCTATTAGAAGTTTTTTCAATGTCAAAAGATGAATGATAAATTCTGACAAATTGTTGTTTCAGTTGAATATCTCCTTCTTTTAATAAATATGCTAAGGATTTGGTGAACTTTTAATGTAAGTAAATTTATGAAAAACTTATTGTGACAAAATTTTTCGTTCTCACTAAGTGGTCTTCGTAAGTGTCTCAGGCTCTTTGTATTTATAATATAACATAATTATAGACACAATCCTGTTTAATTCCTAGTTAGGAAAACTCTTGAAATGAAAGCCTAAAAATATTTCCATTGGAAGTTTTTTTCAATGTCAAAAGATGAATGATAAATTTTGAAAAATTGTTGTTTCAGTTGAATATCTCCTTCTTTTATTAAAATCCAATAAAATCCATGTGTAAATATTTTGTGTTTTACTGCATAGTTACTGAGGAAAGTAGAGTTCAACTGTATCTGTTGAGATCAGTTTCGCATACTTGATGGTTCTCCAGTCTCAGACTGAAGAACGTCATGAAGAACTCATTATACATATAAAACTTTATATTAACAATGACATACATTTTATTTACTTTTGTTGTTTGAAAACTAAACATAACATATACACTTTCAACCTATCTGTGATCTTTCCATTTTAATCAAAGTTTACAAAATTTCTACTGTATTTGTGATTTTCAGAACCATCATAATGAAAATATATTGTCCTTAAAAGTCATATATATATATATATTATAAATTAAGGTTATTTTTATGTGAAGTTGATTTTTTAAATTACAAGATATTTTTTTAACACGTTTGATCTATTGATATTTTCCAGGCTACACTAAACTGGGGCAAGAAAGATGAGCCTGTATATATAGAAGGAAGTAATGTAATTGGATTAATTTTTCGTCAGTCTCAAGACCCTCTTATTCAGGACAACATAAATGGCCATTATGATGTAAGTTTTTTATTTTGTATTATGAAAATTTACTGTAAAAAATAACTAAAATCCAAGCATAATGAAAGTTTGCTTCAAATATACGGTCAACTTCTGTCTATCTTCATATCTAATAAAATAAATTAATAAAATGTACTTTCTTTCATGATTTACATTTCAAACAAATCTTTTTTTAATAATACATTTACTGTTGCAGCGATGTGTCATGCACAGCTGCAGTTGCACAACAGTTAAACTCAAGCTGTAGTACAGTTTTCTTTTTGTATAGCCACTAATAATATAATTATTGAAATATTGTATAGGGTTCATTTTGTCTAGTTTGATCTCACATTTCACACAGTGAAGTCCATTTCTAGGAATTGTTGCCACAAGCGGACAAATAGTATGCAAAAAAACTTATTGATTTGTTGAAAAGTTTGATTTTTTCTTTTAACCCTTAGCGCTCGGATTTTTGTAACATGCTTTGCTTCCCCACTTGTAATTAAATTGAGACAAATTCCTCACCTGCAGGTTGCATTATTGTTTATGGAAAACTTTGTTTTCTCTTACATGATTTTAGTAAACTAAGCTATTTTTATTTACTAATACTGTATGTACATGATTTTATTATCTTATTTGTAGTTTTGCAGAGTATGATATTTTTGTAAACAGTCGTCCGTATGAAGTCCTGGTTTTCTGCCGCATGTTTTGTAGTGAAAAACTTTCCCTTCTACCTCCTTTTATCTTCCTGTTACTGCAAACTACACAATCCTTAGAACTATTTTTATCATTGGAAAAAATTGTATGTAATTTCCCATTTAGTCTTTCTTCTTTGTCAGTAGTTGATGACCGACCCCTCTCACTGTACGGGTTATTCCTGATATCACAAATGCGTTCCCTCACCAAGTTTTGGCGAAACTATTTTTGTTTAACAGGATTTTTTCTCATTTCATTTTTTTTGTTATTATAGATAATAAAACTATTTACTACAGCTACATCTAATAGCCAGAAAAATATTTTCCTCCACCATTTATTTGTTCGTCTCGTAAAACTGCACGGTTCATTATTGAACAGCTAAATCTACACCACCCAAAACTGGTTATATTTACAAATACCTGTTGGTTTAGTTATTTTGTTTATGAAACTGAACTACATTCTTATAAATCAGTATCAAGTAAAGGATCAAGAATTTCAGAATCGCTAATTGTACGTGAAGCCACGGCAAACTACGAGTAAACAAATAACCGGCAAAACTGTTACCTACTTGCAGCTTACAACGTAGCGGCAAACTAGATTTTGTGATGACTCACATATTCCTAGGCATTTTCAACTTAGTTCACATTATTGTCAATAGAGTGTAGCACCAAACGGGGAAAAGATTGAATGTCATGGGCTTCGCCGCAGACGAGTTATAGGCATTTGAAAATCGTGTCGGGTGACCCCCGACATACGAGTAAACTGCAATATACGCTTGGCGGGGCTCCCCCGACAGTCGAGTGCTAAGGGTTAAGTATGTTTATGTTTTATTATTAAAACTAGTAATTACTAATTAGTTTTGTACTCATGGTTTGTTAAAACTAGGTCTTTAATGGTTTGTAACATAAATATTAGATTCAACCCTTAGCAAATTATCTCCTGAGATGTTCAATCAAACCATACAGAAACTAATTGAAAGGGTTGGAACAGTTTTATTTTTTGCCATTGCTATACCATCTTTGCATAAAATAGGTGATTGAATCTGTAGAATCTGGATCTATCTGTTGATAAGGTATTAGTAGTGGTCACAGGAAAGACACTCTTATATTTGGCGTACAACAATTACCAGAACATGGCTCAATGGCTAATTGAAGCATATTATATTTGTTATTGAAGCATAATTGTTATTTATTTAAAGTAAAGTTAGTGTTTCAACATTTAGCTAAATGTATATAAATATTTTTACAAAATAATATATGGAGACAAGAACTTACATCACAACTTCAAAATGTGAAATAACAAAAAGAGGATTTTTAATACTTGTTTCTTAACACACCATACCTTCTGCCTATTGCTGACATCCAATTTTTTCCATATATGAATTAAGTTTAAAACATTATAGCAGTGGCGGCTCCTACCCAATTACATTTGTGGGGCTCATGACAAAGGGTCTCCCCAGATTTACGAGGTGCGGAGACAATTTTGAAATTTGATACCCATTTAACTCATTTTACATTCTAAGCACCTACAACTTTTATTAAGTTATACTTATTGATTAATATATTAACATTGCTATAACTAATAGACGTATTACGGTGTGATTTACGAAATGTTGCTAGGTTGGGTAGTTAAGTGATTGCCTATGCTAAAGCGTCGAGTACTCAACGAGTAGTGTGAATCAAGTTTTACTTTTAAAAGTATATTAGGCCACTGTGTATGCGCATCAAAGGATCTATAAATGGAAACATTGTGAGAACATTACAAATAAGCCTACAATGCTGCTTCCTAAATCATATAGAATTGTAGTAGCAGCACTGATTAGTCATTTTTTAGCGCATGGGCATGACTACGGGACTCCATCCCAGGCCACCCGTAACACGCGCGATGAGTGACGTCACCGCACGGTTTTGGCTGTTTCAGCTTATTCCACGCACACTCAATGCACTAGTCTGGGGCTCTCTGCTGTGAGCCCCGCACGGAGCTTGCAGCTAATTTCATGCGTCAACTGCTAAATATTTTATGGTTTTAACATTGCTTAAATAATTCTTAGCTCTTCTTAACCTAATTTAAGACAAATGAATAATAATTAAAAGTTAATTTTTGTAATTGGGAGGGCTGCGCCCCAGAGCCTTTTTGGACAAACCGCCACTGCATTATAGGACTGATTCATTAAAAGTCTCTTGAGCACAACTTGAGTATTTTACAAGCTGTATTTAATATTTTTCAAAGTATTGTCCCTTCATATCATTTGTAAGACCATTTTCAGGCTGGATAAAGTTCTCAAATTAATCATTACAAATTTCTAAGAGACAGTTTGTCAATTTTTTTATATGTGTCCAGTAGCAATACATCTTTTTTTTTAAAAAAAGTATTTTAAATAGAGGAAATAAAAAGTAAATAGGAGATAGGTATCACACTAGATCATTTCAATGCTGATCAGAAAGGAAAAAACCTCAATATGTACACCACGTAAACTTAAAGTAAATAGGAGCCAAGTAGATGAGTAAGGTGACAGGGTATATCTGATATCAAGTGTAAACAAACTTTTCCACAACATTAGAGCACCAAAATGTGTGAATTAGAATGAAAAATGTTGTTAAACAAATAAAGAGAATTGTACGCTTCTTCTGCATTTATCTTACAATAACTTTATTTGGTAAGAACTATAGTCTCCACTTTGCATATTAACTTAGTATATTTCTCTGTCACTTTCAAAACATGAATGCTATTCAAAATACTTCATGGTCCCTATAAGCCATTTCGTGCATGCCATAAATGTTATTAATTTTCTGATTCAGGGATATCTTCTTTAAAACAGAACTTACTGCTGGCTTCTTTTCAATACAAACACAATGAATGTAGTTCACTCGAAAATATGCTTGAATTTAGAAGTATAAAGAATAACACTACCCATTACCACATAGAATCTTGTCACTTTTAGGTTGTCAAAGAATAAAAGAAAGGCCTGCAGTGAACACTGACTAGTACATCATATGACAAATATAAATAAGAAATATAATTTTTAAAGTGTATGTATAGATCAAAATAATATAATGATAATATTGTCTAATGTAATTTTTGATGATTGCTTAGATGATGGGTCGACCAAAAAGCAGTAATTCCACATCAGTTGAGTGTGACGATTGCGCAGATTGCTGTAATCTCACAACCAAAGGGAAAACCAAAGCTCTTTTGCAGAAAAATTTCTTAAGGATGTGGAGAAATGTTGGGTAATATTTTAAAGCATTAATAAGATGGTGGCAAAAAAATAATATCAAAGAAAATGAATTTCCTAGGACTTTACTCACATAGTCATTAATTTAAAAAAAATTTAGTTAACAAATTGTAGCCTACGCCTGACTTTAGATCGAGCTATTTAGTTAACACTAACTACCAACGGCTGTGTATGGCTTGATATCCTGTATTTATTTCCATAGCAACGTAATTCCTGCGTATCCCCAGTTTTGTCGATATCATTCTTTATATTGGTTATTCTACTTTACATGTCTTTAACTTTAGGCTAATCAGAGTTGCTTTTATGAACATAGATTTAATTTGTGAAGTGTGACGACCGAGACCTAGCAGACAGTTGTTTGACATATGTTTATTTGTGGTCAGACAGTACATGTTTCGTTAGTGCAAATTGTTTATATTTCGAGTTTACTACTTTTCACTTTAAATCTTACCTTTCAGTTATTTAGTTTTTATTTTTAGTGATATGTAGATATAATGGCTAAAGGCACTTTGGGAAGTGATTCAATACGAGATATGTTGTTATTAGACAGTGACAATGAGAGTGAAACAGATTTAGAAACTGATTGAAAACGTAAATGATCCTATTTGTAATTCGGATTTAGTAGGAGAGATTTTTCTTTTAGCTTTAAAATGATATATAACATGTAATATTTTTTTTTTGTTTTAACGTAAAATATGCGTACTGAATTATAGTGTTGCTATTTTATTTATTTGTCTTTTTCATACATTTTTCAAAGAACTCCAATTGGATCCGTATGTAACTAATCAATTCATATGTATATATTTCTTAAAATATTGTTTCATTCTTTTTAAAAACATGTATAATATGCTGTAAATATGATATTTTATTATAAGTCAGGAATCGTTTATATTTGACCTAAAAACCTCCAGGCATATATTGATGAGGGCCTCTCAAGTGACCAGGCTTCAAAGTGTTAAACACTATGACATATAATAATACATGACACTTGACCATGTAGCACTTACTTTTTGTTTAAAGAGGATGACTGTTTCGGTAGATATGTCATGCTGTCAATTCAGACCGTAACTCTGAGTTGTCATGGGTATGTTTCCCAAAATAGCTGCCCTCATAAAACAAAAAGAAGTGTTACTATAGACAAGTGTCACATATTAATATGTGTCCAAGTGTTTAAGAGTAAATTAGTAGCTCAAGCTGAAGATGAAATCAAATTATATTTATAGAAAACAAGTTATTTTTTAATAATAGACATATACTTGTGAAGGAAGTGAAGATTTGATTATGGTTAGTCTAACATGATTAATTTTTTAACCATAGAATGTGATTTCTTCTGCTGTTTGTACCAGATAGTTTTCCTCAATATGTTTATGCTTTTGATATTTTTTTCTATAATCTCTATTTTCTTTCATCAATCTCAGATCTTCTCAAAATTTCTCTTTCTTAGGGTGTAGTTTTTCAACCACTCTTTCATTCAAACTCATAGCATACTAAATCTCATCCAGATGCTGCCGGCAATGATTCAGAATTATCATTTCCTTTAAATAAGGTTTATTTTTTTTTTATAAAAATTTCAGTTATTATAATTTGAAAGATTTCATTAAGATATTTAAAACACATAGTTTAATCCCACTATTGTTTCATTGGTCATTAGTTGCACCACAGCCAACAAACATTATTAAGCACTAACTGATTACTACAAGGTTTAATAATTTTTTTTACTAATTTCAGGGTAATGCTGTTTATCTTTGCTTTGCCAGTAATGCAGGTAATTCTCTTCTGTCTTGCAATTGGTCGAGACCCAACTGGCCTTCACTTAGCTATAGTGAATCATGAAGTGGATTGGGAAACACAAAATTGTCCTGAATATGCTGACTATAGTAATTGCACATTTGAAACATTGAGTTGCAGATATATAGCTAAACTAAGAAATGATACAATAGTAAAAGTAAGTTCATAAATATAGGTTTATTTTAAATCTTAGCCAAACCCTATGTACAGTGGAACCCCTCAAATCCGAACTAATTGGGGCTATAGCCTGTTCGGATTTGAAAAAGTTTGGATTTGCCGAAAAAGTTCTGATTTCGGATTTGCTGTGTAATTTTCATTTGACAGAAGTGCGTTTTTTTATTAACGAACAATATTAAAGCATTCATTACATATTTCTGTATAAAAAATTGAACAGTTTTGCAGTGCTACAAGTGAAATGTCTTTGGAGCAATGCCATCATGCAAAAATTTCTGTGAATGGAAAAATTGATGGGAATGTATTTTTATGGTTTACACTAGAGAGGCAGAAGGAGTTCCTATTAGTGCCCCATTAATACAATAATACAATAGACATTACAGTTAAACAAATTAATGAACGGTGATTTGGAATTTATTGCTAGCAATGGATGGTTGGCTAGATGAAAGAAAAGGCATGGAATTAGACAACTAAAGGTAAGCAGGGAGAAGTTATCAGCTTATAGTCTTACTGCCAAAGATTTATTTAAACGAATTCACAGATTTCATTTCGTCTTAAAATTACTCACTCCAGCAAGTGTATAATGCGAACAAAACTGGATTGAATTTTATAGCCCTTCCCACTAAAAGTCTTGCTTCTGAAGAGGGATCTTCTGCGCCAGGCTTTGAAAAGAGCTAACAGCGTCTCACAGTTTTAGCCTGTATGTATGACATGCAGTCTATATGTAAAGACATAAAAGCAATTTTTCTCCTACCTAATCACTGTTTCAGCCTATAAATCAAGGTGTTTTGCAGAACATAAAACTGAGCACCAGAAAAAATTAATTAACTGAGCTTCTGCAAACTTTAATTGAAGAAGATTGTTCTCTTTCTATTCTAGAAAAACTTAAGACGATTACAATAAAGGATGTAATTTACTGGGTAGCTGAACCCTGGAATAATATCAGTAACACTTTACGGCAGAAATCTTGGAAGAAGCTCTGGCCTAGCCTCGAATTTGTGGAAACGCCGCTTAGAACATGGGATGATGAAACTGAGCTCCTTCAGCTCATTCAAAGATACCAGGATGTGAAGATGCTGATGAAAGTGGCCTGGAAAAGTGGACAGCACTAGATAACAATGAAGAATATACCGAGCATGGCATGGTGTCTATGGTCCAGGATCAACACAATGACAGTGTACCAGATAGCGATAGCTAGGAAAAAGATGCCTCTACGAATGTTGTTAATCATGTCGATAATGCAGCTGCTCTCGACATTGTATTAAGTAGAGCAACATGCAGCTGCAACACCCAATGATCTTATGCTAATGTGACGGTGGCACAACATCGTATCTCGGGAAGGTTTATGTCTCTTCCCCAAGATGAAGATTACTGATTTTAAGTGAAAAATATATGTAAGTGTTTGTGTCTTTTCTTTTTAAGTGAAACATATAGTTTAGTGTTTGTCTTTTTTGTTTTTATTTTACTGTCAATAAATTCTATGTTAATGAAGTGACACAGTAGTACTGTATAGGCCTTCGTATTATATCATGTTTTCCAGTGGCAATTCCAATATATTACACATCTCAGTCCTGTTTCACGTAAGTATCAAACTTTCAGTAATACTTCATTAAATTTTAGATACTTTTTTAAAATTTATTTTTCATCAAATCATGTTCGGATTTTGTAGGGGTTCGGATTTCTGGGGGTTGGATTTGAAGGGTTTTACAGTATAAGTTTATTTTTCATTATTTAAATGAATTTATGTAGCTTAAAGTCTTAGTAACTAATAAAAAATTGTAATAAATAAATAACAGAAAATATGCTAGAAATGTGGTATATAAATTGTATCATTAAAAATTTTAAAATTATATAATTAATAAAAGGAAAATAATCTATTTTTGCTAGAGGTAGACTTATTTTTCATTAGAATCGCAGATATATACATCCATTATTTTATCCAATGGTAAACATATGTGCAAATGTTAAATTAAGTGTAATATAAGTACATTTACTTATGGTTGTGGGAAATAGGATGTCAGTAGTTTGTTGTTAACCCATCAAAGGTGGTATAGCACAGTTTTTCTCAGTGTTTCAACTGAAGAATATCAACCCCTCTTGGTAGATGCAACTAGCCTGTATCCCCTGCAGGACACCATCTGTTGTGGCTTCATTAAAATTTTTGTTTTGTGATTTTTTACTTTCAGGTCTTAAGTCAGCATAAAGGAAAAAAGTAAATATAGACTATCATTATGTAATGGTATTAATGTAGGTAGAAATACAAAACTCTCCTAATAAATGGGATAAGATAAAATGGATATGACAATTACTTAATAGACAAACTACACAGAAAAATCCTCAACAAGAACAGTAACAACAAAACAAACAACAAAAACACGAACACAAACAAATTCATCACGCTCACATTCATAAACAAACTCACAAATAAAATAGCACACCAATTCAAAAAAGCAGGATACAATGTAGCTTACAGAACAACAAATAAAAGCCAAATGGCTATCAGACACAGCATTAATTACAATACCAACACATACAATAACCCAGGAGTATATAAACTAAAATGTAACAACTGTAATAAGTTCTATTTTGGACAAACAGGCAGATCTTTTGCCGAAAGATATGAAGAGCACAAAAGCGCACTGCACACTACTATTGAATCCACCTTCGCAAATCACCTCATGCACACTAAACAATCATGCAAAAGTATGGAAAATAGCATGAGCATCCTCCACACATGCAACAAAGGCCATAGTTGAAGGCCCTAGAACAGTATGAAATATACAGACATAGCAACACACATAAAAATGACATACTAAATGAACAAACACGGCACAGATCACACATACTCTTCGATCACATCACTTCTAACTTTCAAAAAATGGTACCAAAGAAGCACAACTGCAGCAATCCTAGCAGCAAAAATACGAGGCTAAGAAGTCGTATGACGAAAATGTTTCCTCCAAGTGTAAGTTAACAATTTAACAACCTTTAGTTAACAAAAAGTCTGGTCGCAAGTAATAGCAAAAGTGTAATAAGTAATTAACAACCAGATCGTCATGAACAGCAACAAGATTTTGATAGACAGAGTTAAACAAATATAATAATTTAGCCACAAAATGTGTAACCATTTACTGCTTTTGTACATAACCAATTTAATAGTAATATAGTAATGATTGGCTTAATACTTTTTATATCCCCTCTCCTGGTAAGCATCATGAGAAGAATGGCAGAAAATATATTACCAATATAAACTTGAAAGTGAATTTCCAAAAGCTGAATAAGAGAAGGAAGACCAAAGAAATCATGATGTTTTGGGATACCTATAGCAACGAATAGAAGAAATATTAAAAATTATTATCATATTGTAGGTGTTTGCTGAAAATTTAACTTATCTGAGATATCGTGTAATGTGCATGCTAAGGGTTAAAACTGTAAACATTTTTTATGTGTTACTTTTATATGTAAGTTTAGATGTACATTTTAGAGTTTTATACTTTTTTTAGGACTATTATCCGACACCACAAAGTGCAATATATGCTGTAGAAACAGGAAATGCATGGGGAGCTTTGTACTTTACCGAGAACTTCACTGATGCTTTAGTAGCCAGGATGATATTGGGCAGAGATTCTGATAATGAGACTCTTGATCAGAGTGAAATGAGAGTTTGGCTTGATATGTCAAGTTAGTATTGTAATATATCTATGTCAGTTTAGTATTGTAATATCTAAAGCAAAATATGTTTACTGTTCCAATATTTTAACACTTTTTGTACTATGAGGGTTTTTCAGAAAGTATTTTACCACATATTGGGGAAAGGTAAGGCAACTATATCCTATATCATTCAACATACCTTGTATGCGAATCTATACTTTTAATCTAATTGTTCTCTTTTGGGAAATATTTTCCAGTTCTGTTTTAGTATGACTTTTAGCTAACATATCAAAAGTATTATTTCCTTCTGGTTTTTAATAGCTTGTTCAGCCTGAGGAATAAATAGAGATGCTTTGGCTTGGGGATAAATGCGAGTAATCTTGAAAATTCTCTGCAATCAAAAACCTGAAAGTAGTATTAAAAAAAATAAATAACCACTTTCGCACTCTTTTTACATATGCTTTCTTTAGCCTACAAAATAAAGTCTCCCATTATGGTAACTCAGATTGGTTTTTGGGGTCCTATGCCTCACATTATAATTTTTCCTCATTTCAAGCCGCAAATCTTGTGTGATTTTGTGTTAAACCTATCACTAATCTTAAAATCTTAAATTCTGAAGATGATTTTGAAATATAAAATTATGCACTTAATTAGACACTTTGATTTTACCATGTTAAATATCTATCAGAATGTAACTTTATTTGAAATAGGAATTCAGCAAATTTTGAGGCTGTTTGTAGAGTTGTTTAATTTATGTTTATCCTCTGATATTTGACCATAAAAGCCTCTAGAGTTTTATAAATATTTTTTTACATTTTGTCAAATTGTCTGAGATTCTTAACTTTATCATTTAATATTATCATGATGCAGAGAATAAAAATCCAAGAAAATATTACACATACAGGAGACACATAGAGAATGGCTACCATACTACTAACTGCACATTTTGAGATTTCAAAGATTCATTCATGAGTCTACGAAGTGTATCCCTGAAATTCAAAAATATCTAGACCAAAAAATTAGTTTAGATTTTTTCAAAATGATTTCATATTTAATATAATTACTCATTAAACTTAATCATAAATTATTAGTTTTTTATAATTACTTTTAATAATTTATGCTTTAGACATTAATAAATATCAAGCTTTAATATATCATAAAGTGAAATAGTTTTAATCAACAGTTTTTTTTTTACTTAAAACACTCTAAAATGTTACTCTTGGATATTGCTTATAGACAAAGTACTCCCACAGCATAAATTATTTACATTTGAACCTCATAAATTATCAACTTACGAAACTTATAATTTACACACGTTGTAAATTCAACAAGTTGGTAATTTATTAGGTTCAAAAGTAAAAATTTAGGTAATTATTATAGACAACAAAATCCACAAAATTATTTACTTAGTTTCTGTGTGTTGGTTTGTAAATGATAGACAGATATTTGAAGTGTAGTTATTGTTTATCTTGAGGCGTTTGTTGGTAGTATATACTTATTGATACCACTTGGCAAAAAACCACTACTATTTGTCTGTCGGAAAAAACTACAGAGTCTTGTCCGTGACTCACAGCATTGAACAACGCACCTATAAAGTGAGGAATGTGTCTGCTGAAAAACATTAGTATGCAGTGGTTTTTTACCAATTACTATCAATTTTTTTTACCAATCATTTTCAACAAGTAAAGACTGGTTTGACAAGTTCAAAAGATGGTTTTCTCTTCACAACATGAAAATTGCCTGTGAATCAGCATCAGGGGATCATGAAGCCGCCAACTCATTTTAAAAATCTTATTTTGGAGAAAGGCTACCCTGTCTATCAAGTTTTTAACGCAGATGAGACTGGACTGTTTTGGAAAAGGATGCCTTTACGCACTTTTGTATCTAAGGAGGAGAAATCTACCCCAGGGTTTGAGCCACAAAGGATTGTTTAATTGTTCTACTGTGCTGTAGTGCTAGCAGTTACACGATAAAACCATTATTAGTATACAGATCCCTAAACCCTAGGAGCACTGAAGGGCAAGGACAAGGATCACTTGCTGATTTTTGGAAAGCAAACAAAAAGGCATGGGTTACTGGAGAACTTTTTACAGAATGGTTTCACGTTTTTGTTGAAGAAGCAGAATGTTTTTCAAATCGAAGTCTGTTCCTTTTAAAGCTCTCCTCATAATAGACAATTTGCCTGGGCACCGCAAATCTAAACTTACTACATCCTAAAGCAGAAGTGTTGTTTCTGCCTCCAAACACAACAGCATTGATTTAACCTCTTGACCAGGGTGTCATCACCATTTTTAAAGCCGACCATCTTTGGCATACTTTCAGCGAATTATTGAATGCCATGGAAAATAACAAAACTTGAACAGTGAACCAATTCTGGAAAAATATATGGCTAATTAAAATAAATTTCTAAAATTAAAAAATCAGTGGACAAATTAAACCAACATCGTGAATACATATTGGAAGAAACTGTAGCAAGACTGTGTTAACCAAGACTATGTCACGACAGATGCTCATAACGTTGCTACTGATATTGTCTCAATAGCACATGGAAGTAACGTTGGAGGATTTGAAACAGTAGTATTTGAGATATCAATAATCTTATTGATTTCACATTAAAATCTTTCAGTGAAATTCTATTTTTGGGGAAATATTTAGCACACAAAGTAAAATAAAAAGATATTTTAATCAAATTAACAGTATTTAAGGGGTTATTTGTCTAAAATCACTTTTGAATATTTAGTGTAGTGTTTAACAATGAAGAATACATGTGCCAGTGTGTGAGAGTGCACATATTATTAGAATTTTTGTGTTTTCGCATAGAAGGAAATCTAAGTAAACAACAACAAAAAATGTATATGTATGTAATTATATAGTACGTAAATATACCATACTGTAGTATAAGTGAACAGTATAGCTATAATTAATGTAACATTTTTATAGTGCAACATAACCCTTCCCTTTCCATATACAGTCACCATGGTAACTTCCCCCAATTCGGAGAACTCCCACAATTAATGAAGGATTACTGTATACATTATAGAGGGATATGTTGCAGTATGTTTTATTTTAATGGAACCCTAATTCAAAATCAAAAGTATTATACTCCTGGTTTTTAACATATTCAGCAGTATGGACATAATATTTGATTTGCCACAATACAACCTACTTGCAGATGCAATTTTACTCCATTTTGTTATTAAACTCAATGTTTGGATTATTTTCAAACTTGAAAATGAATTGTGCCATTTACAATTTAAACAATACTGGACTATTCTATCTTTGGCACTTCTTAGAATCAATTATTATAATTTTAGTTCACTTTTCTAGGTTGTAACATTTAAAAATAATTCAAGTCAGTATAGGATCTTAAATTTAAAAGTTGGACTGGCAATGGCTTTGACAGTTTATTCTTCTGTTTTGTGTTCTTTCAAAAAATTTCTTTTTACTAATAATATTATTACTGATAGTTCTGTTTCTACTTAATGAACCTGTAAAATTTATAAGGAGACACTATGTTTTAGCATGTTGCTCACAGCTTGACTAGGATCCATCCTTCACCTAATTTAGTTATAGTTTTTGTAAATTTAATTAACATTATCAATAATTATCAGAGTGATCATGAATAAAATTACTATCTGTCCATATTGGCTGGCATTGATAATAACACAAATGTGATTCGATGCATTAGCATCTGGCACCAGTTGCCAGTATATCGTTTATCACAACTAAATCATTGCTACATTGGGAAAGTCATGTTTACAATTACAATCATATCTATTTACACTATAAATATTGAAATATACACAAAACTCACATTAGGAGCTAAGCTTGTACTGAATATGTTTGTCATTTCACTATGGACTGATAATCATGCACCCCCCCCCCCCCCCAAGAACAGTGTGTTAAGTAATTATAAATGTAGAAGGTGAACATGAGAATCAAGGTGAATTTGCTAACAATGAACTTTGGGGACTGTAGCGAATTCAACTTCAAAATAGGAAATATCATGAATATACCAAAAGCGTGACACTGTTTCCTGCTTGTTTGCATGTTTACCAACATACTATGTCTCATGTTTATGAGTTATCAAAAACTTTTAACTGAATTAGATAATTTTTCTCTAAACTATGTAATACTAGTGTTATATTATAAACAGTAAAAGAATAATGTTTGTACAGGGCATATAGTTCATTTTTCATTGCAATCTTATTCATAATTGATTTTTGTAACAAAATCAATTTCATCTCTAATATAATGTCATTTTCAGATGCCCTGGTAATTAACATTCATTAACTGAATTAATAACTGTTACCAAAAAAACTTTGTTTTGCAACTTTTAGAATAAAATAAGAGTATATGTGTGTTCATTGTTTATAGACCAACAAATTGGTTTGATGCTTAATCGAGATCTGCAAGTTGCTTACAGAGATTTTGCTCAACAGTTACTGAATTCGTGCAATTACAATCCAAAGTTGGCCGACATTCCTATTCAGGTAAAAAAACAAATAACTTGTACTATTTATTAGATATTATCTTTTGAATCATAGTTTACATCTTTAAAAAATTGTACTTCAAGTTGAAATTTGATATTTTTAGAATATTGTAGTATCATAATTAAATAATTAAGGCCTAGTAAAATAAAGACATTTATTTTATTTTAGACTCTTGGTATAAAAATTTTTAATATACTTTTGGTTATTTTATGTAATTACAATACTTGTAAGTTAACTCATTTTCCCTATAGAATTCAGATGTTCCTAATTAGAAGTTAAAAGATTTTTAGTGAGTATTATGCTGGTTTAGGGTTACTTTGATCTTAATTTAAGTTTCTACAGTTTTGTGGAAAAAGTACAGGGTGTTTCAAAAAGGACTTTACAACTTTGAAAATTCACATAAATTCATTCAGTGAGCCTAATGAGGTGATTGTAGTGTCAATTTGTAAGGAAATATATCAATTTTTGACTGGCGTATTTTTCTGGTACCGAATTGCACCGTAATAAGCTCGAAAGATTTATCAACAGCCCTACGAAACTGACTGCATTCATCTCATGAGCTGCTAGTCCCATATGCAACTGCCATGTGATGAGTAAACGTTTGCATATGAAAGTCTACAGATTAACTTTTTTACATGCAAGAAAAGATAGTGATAATATTGCTAGTAAGAACGTCTGTGCCGATATTTTAAATCAAGAAGATGACTCAGTGGGAAAATTAACATACATGACTGTAGGATTTGGGGCAGTGAAAATCCACATCAAACTTGGCAACATGTTCGTCATAGCTCTAAACTGAACATTTTGTATGCATTGAGCAAGAACAAACATTACAGTCCACTTTTTTCCCAAAAGAGAGCCATCAACTGGATATGTTATAACATTTTTTTATACCACAGATCAATGAGGATGACCAAGAACAAACTGTTTATTTCATGCCAGATGGAGCACCACTCCACTACCTGACTGACGTTCGGGATTTTACATCTTAACTTAGAAGCAAGATCTTAACATCTCTAAGCAAAAACATTTTGCTTTTTATAATGGATTGTCGTTGGAACACATCTCTAAGCCCCCGTTAGTCCATTATAATGAGGCCTACTGTACATGTTGTTATTGTGATTAAGCGTGTTAATAATTAATTGAAAACCTTGGCTTTAGCCATGTGATGTTTCAGGGAATTTTGACTCTTAAATTATTTATTTTCATGGATAATGTCAAAGTTCTTATATAAAAATATATTCATAATGATTGTTACAGTTCAAGGATCCTATTTATGGAAGCAATGATCCCAGCTTCACAGATTTCGTAGCTCCTGGTGTTATTCTCACGTAAGTAAGCTAATAATTGTCCAATTTTAAGTTATAAAAATTACACTAAAGGGCTATAGGATAAAAAACATAATTGATTGTAAGAGTACTATATGTGAGTTGTAATTTTTTACTTCACGACTTCTAGTAGAGTATACAGAATTACCTAGAACTCGTAGTTTATTTCTTACTTTGTTAATAAATAAGCTAGATATAGCATTTAAGACAATGTAAAAGGCCATGTATGAAACATTTTTGTTTAAATCACAGAAACTATTGATTTCAAAACATATTACACTTTACCTTACCTCCCTACATTTTGAAATGTAGGAGATATGACATTTTGCCGTTTCATATTGTAAATGAAATTGTGAAATGTAAGGACTTTGTCTTACATGGTAACCTTTTTTTAGTTAGATTCAGTCTAGATAAGGACGATAAATAAGTTACCAAAACTTTGTTGTTGTTAAAACAAATAATTGTTTTGGCTAGCTTATCAACCATTATTATCCTTCTAAAAAACTTCATTTGAAAGTGTAAATAAACAATATTTTATTTAACTATTGGTGAATTATGTTTTATAATATCAACATCATAATTTTCTTGGATACTTATTTGTATATTTCAGTACTCATTTCAAAAAATGTTTCTAATTTGCTTTTGCTTGTAGTATTTTACTATTATATTCACAGGGAAATTCAATGAGTGATAATAATAGATAAAACTATAAATTTGAGAGAACATGTTCACTGGAAACAGTTTTCTTGCCAAAAAATTTGATAATGTTAAAGGATTGTTTATTATTTCCTACTAGTAATTCTATATAAAATAACAAATGTGAATTTTGTTTAACAAATGTGAAAATATAACAAATTCAGGGCACTACCTTGTTAGTCATTGGACCCTGAATAATCATATGTGTATTACAGTATAATACTACTATTATCAGCCACTAATTTTAAGAAAATAATAACACAGTGAGTTTAAATCGAGTCTGAGTGATAAGCCTAATGCAAGATTTTTGTTAAATAATCTTGCAATTTTAATTCAAGTTTTTATTAATTATATCAAATTTTCTATGTCCATTGTTGTGAAAATGATTTTTCATATAAGAGTCAAGGTAATGACCATTCTCTGCATTTATGATATTAAATATTTGGAGAGTTTCATTTGTGGTTAAAGATAGTCTTTCATTCTTTTTTTCCTCATGATGATAACTTTTCCATCCTTGAAATTCGCACATCGTTGCATGGAGGAAAATTGCTGATCCGTGACAGTATTTTTTTATCGGTTTAATATACTTATTTATCTACATGAACAATAAAAAAATAATTCGAAGAGTAAATTTATCTTCGTAGATCAACATGTCAGGCTTGGTTCAACTTCTCCTATTCACAATTGTTAAGGTAGGCGATTCCATAATACACTAAAATAGTTTCTAAAATAAATATTTAGACTTGAAATTTTCAAAGTATAAAGTTATTTAAAAAGTTGAATTAGTTGTTAAATACAACACATTAGGCTAATACATTTAAAATTTGATTTTAAAACAAAATTTAAATCTAATATAAAGAAATCTTGAAAGACTCTTGTCAGTAATATTATCTGTTATTTGAGTGAATGATTTTGGTTACCTTAAATCTGTAGTTATATCATTTGAAATCATAAAAAAATTGTGTTTGTTTTTTAAAATATAATAAAAAGGACTCATTGAGGAAACCTATATTATATGGTAGAAAATATAAGCATTTTACTGTTCAGGATGATTAAAATTGTATTATTTATTTATAAATACAAAAGTTAAAGATTAGTATTTCAATTCGAGGTATAGAACAAGTTTATTCACTCAATGTCTTATTGTGAATAGTTATTAATATCTATAGGAGGTCTGGCATAAATCTGGGTGCATATGTTGTTGCTACAGTTTGTCCCATTAGATGAAACTGGTTGGTCTGTAAAATTCTATTTATATTATTATAAATGTTATAAGAGTCATGTTAAAAAATGGGTAAGATGAAATAAATATCTAAAAAGACATTTTGTAATTTGTATTTAAAAAAATACTGACTGGTGTTAAGTGATTAAACTTCTTCTTTTGAAACTTTTGTAGTGTACATCTTGACGTTTTTCTATAAATTATTACTTCCGTGCAATCGATACACTGACCTAGTGTGATACACATCTGCTGAAAAATATAAGTGAGTAGTGGTTTTCTGCCACGTATTACCAAAAGTAGGAATTCTTCTACTACTTTAGAAATTTGACATTACTATTTAATTCTGAATAGTATTTAGCCTTTACCTTCTTCTAGGATATGATGCTAAAAGTGAAAAATGTTTATATTTTCGAAATCTTGTTGCTGGTCATGACAAGCTGGTTGTTAATTACTTATTACACTTTTGCTATTACTTGCGACCAGACTTTTTGTCAACTAAAGATTGTTAAATTGTTAACTTACACTTAGAGGAAACATTTTCGTCTTAGGACTTCTTCAGCCGCTGAAGAAGTCGTAAGACGAAAACGTTTCCTCCGAATGTAAGTTAACAATTTAACAACATTTAGTTAACAAAAAGTTTAGTCACAAGTAATATCAAAAGTGTAATAGGTTTATATTTTCACAATAATAGACTGAAACATAACACTGATTAAAAAAAAAGAAGGAATTGTTACTATCATTCGCTATTTCTTTCACTAAGTATACAATTGAATAAATTGCAAATTACCCTTTAATTTGTTAATCATAAATTAATTACAATTAAACTTATTCAGAGCTAAATAAACCTTATTGAAATCTTTTACATGAATAATACATATACAGCCATTCAAATTTGCTTTGCTTTGAATGCACATTATCAAAGCAAAGAAAATCAAAATTTTTACTATTGCTTCCTATTTGTAAAACTGTCATTAAATGCTTTTATGTAATATTGTTAAACATGTATTTAAATTTGCAAAAAGTAATAATGAATTTAATAATTAAAATTGATAATTTTTCTCTAGTATTGTCTTCTTCTTGGCAGTAGCTTTGACGTCTTCAGCCCTAATTATTGAAAGAATGGAAGGACTACTAGACAGAAGTTGGGTTGCTGGTAAGACGCATTTTGAATAAATAATTGTTTGGATTCTTTATATATGTGTATATTTATATATAGAATGAGGGTGAATCCAAATGTAACTGTCATTTATTCATTGTATAGGAAGTAGTGGGAGTAGGCCTTCATTTTCAAACTAGCAAACATGGATGGTAATTTTGCATCCATCTTTGTTAGTTTGAAGTTTGTGAGTGCTATTTCTGTTGCTGTAGTAAAGTTATGGTTTCTCAAAGCAAAACAATATCCAGCAGCAGCTATATACGAGGTCTGTTCAAAAAATACGCAGACTGAGGTCATAAAAAAAATGTACTTTATTTAGAAGTTAAACGTCTGGGTCTCCTTCAAAGTACTCTCCTCCCCAACGCACACACTTATCCCAACGGTGTTTCCACTTGTTAAAACAGTCCTGGTACGCTTCTTTTGTGATGGCGTTCAGCTCCTTCGTCGCATTTGCCTTAGTCTCCGAAATCTTCTTCCTTTAAGGGGTTTTTTGAGTTTTGGGAATAAGAAAAAGTCACAAGGAGCAATGTCAGGTGAGTAGGGGGGGGGGGGGGAAGAACAGTGATCGAGTGTTTGGCCAAGAACTCACGAGTTCTGAGTGCTGAGTGAGCTGGAGCGTTGCCGTGATGGAAAAACCAGTTATCACTTCTCCACAGCTCTGGCCTTTTGCGTCGGACGGCATCCCTCAGACGTTTCAGTAATTCAATGTAGGTAAGCTGGTTGACTGTAGAGCCTTCAGGGAGGTACTCGTAGTGAACAACACCCTTAGCATCAAAAAAAACTGTCAGCATCACCTTGACATTTGACCAAAAAGTTCTCATCTTCATTTGAACGATCAAGCAGTTCCCGACAAACCCAGGAGCGATGGTCTTTTTGGTCGTCGGTCATCAGGCGTGGCACAAATTTCGCAGCGACACGGTGCATCTTCAATTTTTCGGTCAAAATCTCGTAACAAGATCCAACTGATTTCTCACACTCTTCGGAAAGCTCCCTAATGGTCAGACATCGATTTTCGCGCACCAGGGTGTTGATTTTGTTAACGTGTGGGTCATCAGTTCATGTTGAAGGACGTCCAGGATGCTCATCGTCATCAATCGACTGTCGGCCACCCTTGAAACGTTCATGCCACTTGAAACATGTAGTACGCTTCATGGCAACATTGCCGTAGGCCGTGTTAAGCATGGCAAATGTTTCTGTTGCAGATTTCCCTAGTTTTACACAAAATTTCACAGCAATTCGTTGCTTCTTCAGGATTTCCATTTTACAATCCGACAAACGAAAAAAACCCTCTTTACTAAACTGCGTGTAACTCATCAACAAATGAAGATATCTGCAACTGAAATACCACGTTTTAATCAGCTGATTTATACGAACCTAGCGACACCAAGCGGATTCTTCTGAAACTAACTTGAGCCGAGAAATTCAAACAGTCCGCGTATTTTTTAACAGACCTCGTATATTGACCAAAATTTATGACAGATGTATATACCCAAGGGTTTATTCACTTAAAAATTAATAAACATTAATGATAAAGACAAACACGACAGATTATCCATGGTTAATGATGGCAAAACTAATGAAAATGTTTGTGAATATTAATGTTTTACATTCTCTAAGCTTCTTAATAAATACCCAAATATTTCTAGGACTATTGTGTAGAATAGATTAATAACAATGATGAGCTTGAAGATGCCCTTATAGGTGGCTCAAGTCAGACGGAATTTTATAAACAATTTTTAAGATGTTTCTTTTAAAAAGTTTTTTAAAGAATATTTTTCAAAGAAGGAATTTCAAAATTAGTGATGTGATTCCATAAGTGCTAAAATGTCAACACAATGTGTGTTGAAATATATGGAATCATATGGACACTTTATTTGTTTTTTTTTTCTGTGTCTCAAATAAGTTACTTACTTCTTACTTCTTCGTGCAGGCGTCCAGCTTAACTATAGCCGATGGCCTGATGTCCACGATATATATATATGATGCTATGGCCCACAGGTTCTTCTTAACTAGAATATCTTGCCACTTTGTCACAGTTGGTCTGAGGATGTCTCTTGTAGGTAATGGGTAAGGGCAGTTCAGCAGGATGTGTTCAATTGTTTCGCTCTCCACACCGCTGAGTGCACACAACGGAGACTCTGTGAGATTAAAACGAAATAGGTACTCCTGTGTCACCAGATGACCGGTTATTGCTCTGGCAGCAAAAGATGCTGTTGATCGTGATACTTCCCTATATTTGTCCTCGACTGGTGGTTCTGGTTGGAGCTGGTAAAGATGTCGACCAATAGACTCTTTTTCCCAATTTTCACACCAAAGTTTTTGGAAAACTGCCCTGCTTACACTTTTGCAATGTAGCAGGGAGTGTTTGCCTTCATCTGTAGGTCCCATGGTTGAGGCTATTTTCGCAATTTTGTCAGCCTTTTTGCTTCCGGGTACTCTGCAATGGGCAGGTACCCATTGAAGAGTTAATTCCTTCCCGCAGTCCACTAGTTCTAGATGGTTTTTCTTATTTCTGATATTCGAAACGAGTATGAACTTGTAGAATTACTTAACAATGACTGAAGGGTGGCTTTCGAATCCGATAGGATGCATATTTTTGAATTGCCCTTTAAATGCACACAGCTAGTCAGGGCTGCACTTATAGCCAAAAGCTCAGTATTCATGCTAGAATTGGAATTGGCTGGGATGTAAAAACAGTCTCCGTTCGATTCATTATAGTAACCTGCCCCCGATAAGCTCTTCTCCCGGTCGTGCGAGCCATCTGTGAATATTTGTATGTGGCTTTTGTATTGAGATTGAGTCATGTTTAATGTTATTGTTTTTAATATTTGTACATGATCTTTCTTGCTCACCTCATGTCCCAAATAAGGTGAGTTGGTGGTCTTACAGAAGATTAGCACGCAATTGTATTGAACAGAACAAATTGTCTACTGCGACATTGTGTCTAGTTCCAGATATTGGTTCAACCATTCTTTCAACAACACTCTTGGCTGAGTTTTCCATGTAAATAAAACTTTATAGTAAACTTCCAGCATAACTTTCCAAATTGTTCCTATAAAATTATCTAACACAGAACCTAGCAAAGATTTTCATTCCATATCTGGTTGGCTTATTCTTGATTTATTGCGTAAAAGTACAATATTGCTTTCAACATTTCATCAGTTGTTACACATTTAGTTACTGAATAATTGTTTTGACAATTAGCAATAAACTTTTCAAATATGTCTTGGATTTGAATCAATCTATTTAATAATTTTCTCTCTACTCTAGGGTTTACATGAGCAAAGAACTAAATTGAAAAAGAGACATGACCGATGGAAAGAATTTAATTCCTAGGCCATTTCTGGACCATATATCTTCCAGGTTTACATGTCTCAATTTCATAATATCTAGCACATATAGGTTCCCTAATACAACTTTTATTTCAGCAGATGCTGTCGGTTTACAGTTTCTTTCTTTTGCATATTCTTAATTTTTTTTCTGATCGATCCAAATATTGGTACTCTCAACAATCTTAACAATCATATTGTCAGTAAAAAAAAATGTGTCCAAACCAAAGGAACTATTTTTTACAAGCTGAATTATCTAGTAAAAACAATAATGAAAGATGATCCACTAAATGAATTGAGTGTTATTTATGTATTATGCCAAATATAAGTGCTCAGAAAAAAACATATATAAAATATTGACATAATGTCAAATATAATACAAAATTAAGTCATTCTGTAGGGTGAGATACAATCTAAAGTAAAAATCTGTTTAAATTTAGGCTAATAATTAGCCCAAGTGTCAACCCGCATATCAAATTTTCCAACAAAGTCTTTAGTCAACACAAATAATAAATAAAAAACCATCATTATTTTCAATGTTTGTTAAATTTGAAAGTCTCCCTCTTGAATTTAATGACTTCAATAATGAAACCATTGGCAACTTCTTGATTGGCTCAGAGGCCTCTTATTGAAATATTTACTATGTTCTGTTACAATATTTTCCAACGCTCATAACAATTTTAGACACAAATTGCTTCATTAGAACCAAATATAATAAAAAGTACAGTAAACTCCCGATTGTCCGTGGGCGGATTAACCGGTTTGCGGATTATCCGGGGTCTGCCATGGTTTTACAAATATCCAATTTTTATTCCAATCAGATTCATGTGTTTAAATTTCCAAACTGTGAATTACGACGTAAATACATATAAGGCCTAATAGAGGTTAAGACGAAGGGAATAGATATGTAAATATGTACGTACTAATTTTTACATTGAAAGGGAAGCATCCCGACACGGGCCAGCGAAATAAAAGGAGCGAGCAGACTACTGTATATAAGAGACGATGTCAAAATGCTTGGACGCCCGAAAACCTAATGTGTATTATGAGATTGTAAACAAATGTCAGCTAATCTCGGCTATAAATAGTCTAGGATGTGACATATGCATTATCCATGTCTGTCATATACATTATCGATCTTTTTGGCTTTGTGACACACATGACACAAGTAGACACTGTGCGACATAATGGTTCTCAAGAAACTTAGATCGCACATTAAAGCTAAATCAATGCTCACAAGAAAACAGACGAAAGTGACAGATTTTTTTGTTAAAAAGTGAAAGTATTATATGTAAAGGAAATTACATATGTACATACATACTTACTTTTGACATATACTTATGTACGTATTGTAAATAGTTAGACATATAAATGTACATGTTATAACATGTCAAATACATCCACATTTTAAATTATTTTCTGTATTTATTTTGTCCTCTGAAGATTATTTGAGAATTGCATTAACTGGGGTCATTATTTGTGTAACTTATGGTATAATAATCGATTATCGATCGTTTTGCGTATTCTTTGTTCATAGCGGATTATCCGGGAAATTTGTTATCCGGCGTTGCCGGGCCACCCTATTCCACGGATAATCGGGAGTTTACTGTAGTTTCATTTAGCTAAGCAATTAATTAATCTACTGTGATGAGCTAACTGTTAGTATGTTTGTCAAAACTCGCAATAGATACAGTTTATAGACAATAACAAAGTCAGGTAATTTTTAACAATTTTTTTCTAGCAAAAAACCCGATTTTGGTCATCATTCCCAACATTTATTAACAAACCTGTATTTATCAGGGTAAATACAACTTGAGTTTTATAAATATATGTCATATGTATGTTTTTTACACAGGTGTGACACCAGTAGAAATTCTGTTCTCGCATGTTATCACGCAGTTTGTTGTTATGTGTGGACAAACAGCTTTAGTCCTCATATTTATGATATTAGTCTTTGAAGTTGAATGTAAGGGAGACATATTCCTCGTCATAATCTTAACAATTTTACAAGGACTTTGTGGGATGTGCTTTGGTGAGTGTTACATAGCAATAAAATTAGCTTATGTATATCAGTGACAGTCATACATTATTTGACTTAGTTAATTTTGTAATATATTAGTTTGATATTTATATACAATTTAATCTAGATTATTTGACACATTGAATATATCATGTTGTACCCTGCCTAAATACTTAGTCATACCCTACCTAAGTGGCTAGCCATTTCTCAAACGTTTAATCAAGCTGTTAATGTTACAATGCAACATTTTATCCTCATGTTGTTAGTAATACTATTGTAGAAATTGCCATTATAATGAAGGGCTCAGTTTGATAAGTAATACATATATAAGAAGTGCAATATTTCCTTAAGAGAATTGCCACAATAACTAGTAAAATGTAACAAAAAAACATCTAAGAATCTTCAGGGAATAATATTTGAGTTGCTTGTTGTAATAATCTTGAGTTTACTGAATTAATTATAAGTAATTATTGTGTAATTAAGTGAATACTTATGAACTTACTTGCTGATGCATTTCGAAACATTCGTTTGATTGACAAAGCCGACCTGCTACTGCCGAGGATCACTCAAGGTTGCAGGACATATGATTTATGAGGGTGGAGGGAGTTTGGGTTAAGCAGGTTGTTTACTACATAATGGAATAAGGTGTTAGATTCGAAGTGAGTGTGGTCGTTTAGGATATGTTGGTTTTGTGATGTTTGAATATTTCAACATTTTCTCTAGTGGTTTGTTTTTTACCAAGATTTAATATTTAAATCATTTTGTTGGGTTATGTATGTTAAGACTATGACAAAGAACTTAATACAATAAAATACATCGCTCAACAATCAGCTACCAACATACACCTGTAGATAAGATACGCATATGAAAATTAAACATAAACAAAACCATCAAACAGCCACACAAAATCAATAAATACATATGGAGTCTGGCACAGAAGACCACTGTCTTCTGACATTGTCACTACAATTTCATTCCTCAGTGTGTTGTTTGTTTCAAAACGCTTTCAAACCAAAGCATGAAGCCTTCTCTGCTGATGCATCATCAACACACAAAACACTCTGATTTGGTAGGTGAGCCAATTGAATTTTTCAAAAGAAAATCTACTTTTTTGAAGAAAGAAAATAAATGTATGACAAGCTGTGTAAATACTGAGACTTGCCTAATAAAGGTGTCTAACGTATCCTTGCTAGTTATAGGATTTTAAAAGACCGTTATGGATACGGTAGAAGCCGTGTTAGGAGAAATGGCAGGCAAAGAAATTTAAAAAATACTATTGTCAAACAACACAGTGAAGTGGCGAATTACCAAAATGTTTTCCAATATTGAAGAACAACTGTGTTTAAAAGTTCAAAGCTTTAAGAATGCACATATTTTGTGCTTCAAGTAGACAAAAGCACCGACATAACATACATGGTACAGCCACTTGTATTTGTACAATTTTATTATCATGAAGAGTTATAGAAGAGTTTTTGTTTTCCAAACCCCTTGAATTTAACGCTACAGGGGAACTCATTTTTAACATGATTGACAAGTATGTGCTCAAAATAGGCATTCATTGATCAAAGTGTATTGGTTTATGCACAGATGGAGCAAAAGCTACGTTTGGAGAATTGAGAGGACTTTGTGTAACCCACTGGGAAGCAGTAGCTGCTATAGTCATATCAGGAGGTATGACCTCAGTTTTATCAGATGCTGTGAAAGTTATTAACTTCATAGAGGCTAGGGCTCTTAATTCAAGATTATTCTCCTTGAAAAGTGAAGATATGGGTGGCAAGTTCAAAACTCTTCTCTTGCATACAGAAGTAGGATGGTTATCTTGTGAAAAAGTTTTCGCTCATCTCTTCGAACTGAGGTCAAAAGTTTTAATGCTTCTAACTGAAAAAATAGTGAGTCGAAAAACTTGTTCTGTGATAAAGATTAGCATATCTAACTGACAATTTTGATAAGCTCAACACTCTGAACATGAGTCTTCAAGGAGCAAATACAACATCCTTCATAGCCAATAACAAAATAAACTCTTTCAAGAGAATATAGTTCTTTTATGTTCGCAAATACAGGAGAAGAATGTCTCGACATTTCCTACGCTAATATTATTTTTGGAAGAAAATGTTATATCTCCAAAGCCAAATCCGTTTGTTGATATAATTCCTCACTTGAAAGCTCTTCAAGAAAGTTTTAATAAGTGTTTCTTCAAAGATTATTCCAAATTTGACTGGATCAGAAATCCTTCATCAAGAAACTTACCAAGTGAGTTGGAACCGCAAGGAAACCTTATCGATTTACAGGAAACAGTTCCATGATAGATGTTTTTAAAGATAAATCAGTAATAGACTTATGAATCAGGTGTAAATTTGAGTATGTTATGCTCATCCGAAATACTATGCTGTTTTTTATGTCATTTGTCACTAGTTACTTGTGTAAAAGTGATTTTTCTGAACTGCTGTATGGATAAAATAAATGTAGAAACAAACTAACAAGTGATGAAGAGGATTTTTTAATAAAATTAAAGTTAAATTACTCCTGCAATTGACTCTTTATTCACAGGCAAACAGCAACAAGCTTCGCATAAATCGAAATACACATTGTTGATTTTTGTTGATTTGTACGTTTTTTTGGCTGTCTGTTTGTACCAATTGTATAACATATTTTTGTATAGATATGAGTATTAAATAAAACTTTAGTATGCATAATTGTTTTATTTTACTTTTGTTGTCTTAATATTATTGAAAACTAATGGAAAAGTGAATGAATAATTAATTATAAAGTTTTATTGCTTAATTAATTTTAAAAATATTAAATAATGGACATGTTTATGATAGAAAGTGTGTTGTATAGAGATTAAGATCAGGGGGCTTTCTTCTGATTTACACCACCCCCAGACACCCTGATGATGGGGGTACGCCAGAATTTTCATAAACCCTCAGGTGGTACGCAATTACTAGAACGTTGGGAACGCCAGCTTTAAGACAACACATACAACCCTATCAACAACAAAGAGACAAATACAATCTATTGGTATATACAAAATAACATCTAATGATTGCCTCAGCTTCTACATTGGCCAAACTAAACGGTCATCAACAACATAAAAAATATAAATCCAAAATCCAGCTCAACACAAATACAAAACACACATCCACAAATATCCATTCTAATTAAAATATTCTCCACATACTAGACCATAGTAAAAAACTAATCACTACAGAAAAATTTGAAATATTCAAACATCACATAACACAAAAACAACATATCTTAAACGACCACACACACACACACACACATTGAATCACTTATAGAATTACAATTGAGCCTCATAGAATCACATTGAAACACCTTATTCGATTATGTAGTAAACAACCCGCTTAACTCAAACACTCCTCCACTCTCATAAATCGAACGTCCTGCAACGTTGAGCGATTGTTGACAGTAACGGGTTAGCTTCGTCAATGAAACGGGCTTTGTAACACGTCAGCAAGTGAGTTCATAAGTATTCACTTAGTTACGCAATAATTACTTATAATAATATTTGACTACACCAGCAGTCAATGGTTTGAAGTCAGCAACTCTGGCAGTTTAAAGTTTTTAAAATTGCTATAATTGAAAGTGCCTGAGGGAAGAACATTTGATCAGAAACGTCAGATTTAAAAAATGTTCTAGGTACATTTAATTCATATACTCCTTACTTTTTAATTTTGAATCTATACAAATTAAATTGTTATGCATATTTATAAGATTTAAAAAATCAATAAACTTGAAGTACATTATAGTTGTATTTTACAATTTTTCTTTTTAGTTTTAAGCCACATGTATGATAGGTGTAAAGGTAATAAAGAAATATAATGAATTATAGGTATGAATAATGTAAAGAAATAGATATCACTGGGTACTAGAAATGAATTCTTCTTGGAACTAGAGCTTGAGCTTAGTTGTTAACCTACAAAAATTTACGTAGATCACAGAGAGATGTGCCTGAACACTCCTACAGTAGTGTAAAAAATAGAAGTAATATTGGTCTGATTGTATTAAATATAAAATAATTGGTGTTTTATTCCATTTTATATTTTTTGTGAACCCTATGCCTATAACCCATTGTGTTCTATGGACGACATAAGCTTTGTCATAACACTTTCATAGCAGAGGTCATACGGACGTGATTAGCTCTTCATAAAATGTCATTTTTGTTTGTTTACCTCAGGAGAATTAATTTTTGACATGTCACATACCAGATAGATGTACTGTGCTGTCTAAGGGATACTTATCATCTCTAAAAACTTGTAGTGTTCATAAGCACATCAGATTTTCAAGACATGATAGACTTGTCAATAATTTTTTTTTGTCAAGTGCACGTTCTTGCTCACTATAGTTGTTACTTCCTATTTTTCAATAACTGATGTTTGTTGTGTGGCATACTGGGTAATCATAGAAAATCTTCGGTTGTCCGTAGAATCTAGTAAAGTTCTAAATTTGAGAAGTACTTAATGTAAATATATATAAATATTTTTTATAATTATTTTTATAAAAATATTTTTATAATTAGTGTACTTTTTTGTGTTCAGCCGAAGTGAACAATAATAGTGGGGAAACACAATCTAACGCAAACTTCAAACCATAAATAACTTTTAATTTGTTTTACAATTGATTATTAAAATTTTCAGTGTCCCAAAATTTTCAAAAAACACTGTGAGTAGGTTAAAAAACATGGTACAAGATGGGATTTTAAGAAAAACAACAAACTACAATACAACACACAGCACTGTACGAAATTACAATACCACATACAACACTACACAAAGCAAAAAGATAGCATTCAGGTATAGGTAAATATAAACTAAACTGTACAGGTTGTAACAAAATCACAAACACTTTCTGACCACATTACTCAAAACTGACCTTCAAACTTATGCTACCTAGTTCAACAATATATCTAGCAGTTAATCTGCATTGATGGAGTCACCAAGTGCACTTGAAAACTTTGATATTGCAGGAAGTCCTTTATAAATTTAGTTTGGGTTCAGTAGGTTGTAATATTATTAAGTTTAACATAAACATTTAGCCAAATTCTATTGTCAACATTATAAAAATAATTGCTTAATATTTACTCTGACATTTTAAAATTATTAAGAATTCAAATCAGTTATTTATTAAAGTCATGTGTTTTTACAGGATTTGTTATATCTGCCATTTGTGAGCTGGAAAGAAATGCTATTCAGTTAGCACTCGGAAGCTTCTATCCTACATTACTACTTAGCGGTAAGGCACTATCACTGTTGCTATGGCTAGTTTTGATACCTTTAAATTGGAGGAATATTTTACTCCAGCACTTTAAAAAAATACAGTTTACAAAAGTATCACTTGCCTTGCTTTTTGGGTAAATAAATCCCAAGGGGGTTAGGCTACTTTTTTACTTTATAATTTTTGAAAAAGCAAATTGTGGCAATTTTAAAGTCAAATAAAAACAATTATGGGTCTTTTAACACTTTGAATACTTAGCCAAAATTTTTAAAGTACCCATAACTTACTATACTGCAAAGTATAGGGTATTTATAAAATTTTTTTTTTAACTTTTACAATTATTGTTCAAACAAAATAAACAATATATCAAAACATAAAGAGAATGAAGGAAGCTTTCTTAAAATATTCACTTTTATATACCATAGAAAAATTACATTTAATGGAACAAAAATTATTACAAACAAAATTAAGTCAATAAGTATAAATTCCTTCTATTTGTTTTCAACTTTAATTCACTTTGGGATATAATTACATTGTACAGAAACTATAATAAATAAAGTAGTTTGTTGTAATCTTTTTGAATCCACTGAATAAACTATAAGTAATTATTGCATAATTAAGTGAATACTTTAGAACTTACGTGCTGATGCATTTTGAATTTTTTCAAAATGTGTCAGCACGTAAGTAATAAGGTATTCACTTTGTTGTGCAATAATTACTTATAGTATAATAAATAAGCTAGAAAATAGAAAATTTCATTAATATACTTATTTTAAACATTTTATTAAAAAACATGAAAAATGTAAATATATATATATATATATATATATATATATATATATATATATATATATATATATATTATATGTAAATATAAATATGGTAGCAATGAATAACTTCTATCATCAAGTTGGGAAATATCCCGCTGTGTTTATTTTTCTTGCTGACTTAAAGGATATTGTGAAATACAGAAACCTGATTTTTACTGAAAATAAAAATATATAGATTTATACATACATATATGTATTTATATTATATATATATATAAATGAATTATTTGATCCAAACTATACTCAGGCTTCCTTAAAATAGTGGTTTGTGAGAAACCAACCTACACTTAAGTCATAGTGTAATAAATGTCAATATAACACTGTCAACGCATGTTGAAATTACAGTACATTTCAATCATTTGAATCAATTACAACATTCAGAGGCATAAATGCTCGTTTTTAAGAAAGATAATTTTGTATTCATAAAGCAGCTTTGTTTGAGATCATCCATCGGGCGCAGTAATTATTTTTTTGCGTTTTATTGTATGCTATAAAGATTTTTATCATTATTAGTCATTTTATCATTTATATTTTGTTGGTAATTATTATTTTTTTTTATTTATTAATCATTATGATAAATGTTGAAAAAGAACTATGTTAACACTAACATTAAATTTGCAAAAATTAATTCCAAAAATATTTAATTTCTTTGTACATCCTAAGTAAAGTACATAATTTATTTGAGTAATGTACAAAAATTAAATTAAAGTACTTCTCTCATTTCACTAATAGTAGGCACCAAAATTAGACAATATTGCTGTTGCCTTTCATTAATGATTAAAGAACCACAACTTTAATAAATTTCTTATAATTAATTGCAAAATTTAATACTACTAAAAAAGTAATTAGATTAATGTTGGAAAATCCTTGATGCCATTTGTCAAATGAAAACATCTCTTGTATGGGTTTTCAACCTAGGCACAAAACCATAAAGTATATTTTTTACATCTGATACTCAAAAACTGTGTGAAAGGAATTTTACAGTTCTTTCCTTATGAAAGAAAAAAATTGAGACATAATTTTAAAAAACAGCTCTTCCTGACATCTATAAATGCTCCCTTCATGTCACTTTATAATTTTAAAAGTGCAATGTTTAGTAGATCAGGCTCAAGGTGAAATTAAATATCCTATTTAAAATTGTTAATAGAAGTACCTAATAACTGATATTTTACCATAAAACAAATTTTGTTTTATAATCTTAGCAAAAATAATAACAACTAATTTTTAGGCATAAATTCCTTTGAACTTATAAACATATGTAATCATCTTCATCTTAAAGAAATTATATATTGTTTAATATATAATATTGTTTTTGTTGGTGAAACAAGGTTGTAAACCATTATAAAAAAAGCATACAGAAAAATTTCTGATTTTTAAGTCAGTATTTTTTTAGGAAATGTACAAAAACCTTGCATCATTTAATGTTTTACGTTTTTCAGTAATATCCCTATTATTGGTTACCTATTTTAGTAGACATTTGATAGCTATTGTAGTATGATCATATTAAAGTGCTTTCATCAATAGGATATCATCAGTGACCTATTCTTGTCCTTATGTCAATAGAAAGTAAGATTTTCTACACAAAAACAAGATTATAGTTGTGAGAGTGTTTTTGTTAAACAAGATTAACACTAAAAGATAAAGATTTATAACTATTTTAAAAAGGTGGCTTTTTTCATCCTTACATTTTAAGAACTTTTATTTCACACTATGGTTTAGTAACTATCATTATATGGTCTCTGAAAATCTATGATGCATAAAAACATGTCACGTAATATTTACATAATATTTCACCATTCATGATAGTCGACTTTTTATATATGAAAGCTGAATTTGTAATTGTGGTTTATGTTGTTTTTCTTTCCACACAAAAGAATTAAAAAAGAACACTAGTAAAATAAGAAATAAAAAATCTCACAGAATTTGAAAAAATAACGATAGCAAAAACACGACAAATACCCCTATAAAGCAAAAATCTACTACTACAAACATACAATAAACACTATCCACTCGCATTAGGAGCTAAGATCATATTGAAGATTACGTTTGTCAATGCACTATGGATTAGGATCGTTGCGTATGCTCCTGGCACTCTACATTGCCTTTCCTAATCCATATCACTATTAAAATATTTATATTATGGATTAATATATTTCTATTTCTATTAAAATAATTAGTGAAAATAAATTATGTGCTCAGGTGTCATCTGGCCTGTAGAAGGAATGCCCTTAATATTGAGATATATCAGCGCATGTCTACCTCTAACTATGGCAACAACTAGTTTACGAAGTATGCTAACTCGTGGCTGGTACATCACAGAACCTGATGTCTACCTTGGTTTCATGTCTACAATAATTTGGATTGTTCTATTTCTCTCTATAAGTTTAATCGTTCTTAAAGTAAAACGAGGTTAAAAGAAATAATAAAACATGTACACAGTGCCAAATATACTGCAGGATGGGCACGGATTGATGATGAACCCGTGGTAAATAATACAAAGCTGAGGCTGTGTAGAATTTTAAACTTTTTAACAAATTCAACATGGCATTTTAAATTTTTTAATCTGAAACAAACAAAATTATACACATATAGGCTTTACAAATATTTGGCAAAATCAGTAAATATTTTTACAATTTATTGTATATTGTTTTACAATTTTAGGAATTTTCTTTTGTTTAATAGCCCTAATTGAGTGTTTATTTACCAGTTCATAATAAAGAGTGTTTTATATCAAATTTCAAATATAAACTGTTCATGTTGTATACCATATGTTTAGAAAATAAGGTATTTTATTGTTATGTGTACAGAGTTTGCATTGTACTTGTTAGAAAAAGAAAATGCTCAAAAATAGTTTAATTGTTGTATTTTTAAATAACTAATTAATATAATAATTTTATTAAATCCCTCTTTCCCTTTTAATGTACCCTAGGTAGTAATATGGAGTGGTGTATAATTAATTAATTTGCCAACTGCATACACAGAATGTTCTATATAATTAATTTTTTATATTATTTTTGTAATGTTCGAGTAAATTCGAAATTATTTTGTAAATTTTGATGACCTTTTGTTACCAATATCATTATAGGTTTTAGTGGAAGTGTTTACACATACTGTTTACTTTCAGTAGTTATCCCTATCAATATAGTTTATCTTTTAAATGTTGGTGCCTATAACACAATTTTTGTAAATTTCTGTATTTAAGAAAATGACCTCCATGTATGTATGTATGTCTCTGTTTGTTTGAGCGTGTGTATGTGAATTTGTGTGTGTTTATGACAAAAACTTGTTAATGTAAACCATTTGAAAAATGAAGTAAAATATTTGTTTTTCTGGTAAACAATCTGACTTCACAGATGTGATAAAATTGGATTGTTTGACAGTAAAATAAGAGTTGAACCTAAGCAGGTTCTTTGTAGGGTTCTTTGTGAAAATAATTAAAAACAACACTTCATTTTTATTTTGTATAATATTGGAATTTGATTTTGAGAATAAAAACTTGTAGTTTGTATTGTGGGATTGTTGAATGTCTTTTTAGTTAAAATTGTAGCAATATTATAATCGAAAGTGTTTATTATTTTTAATCATTACAGATTTTATGTATTTTGAAGACATAATTATATTTTGAAGATTATGTTTAACTACACATCCCATAATGTTTATTATAAAAAAGTATGAAAAAAATAAATGTATGTATATATTTAATCCTACTGTGCCAATCTTCTCCTGTATGATTTTGCACCTAAATGATTTACACTATAGTGCCTCAGGTCACACCATTCAACTCCACATATGATTACGATATATCTTCTGTCATTTAGTTAATTCTTTTTTTAACATGATGTACCACTGCCAGTAGGTGGGTTAATTTCTGGTGCTGTCCGCTAAACAAGAATTCAGAGGTCCCTTTCTAAAAGGAATTTTTAATAGTAACCCTGCCTACAATAATAAATTTACAGATTATTACTGGCAGAAATTACAGATGAATTACCTGGAAATTCAGGTTAGCAGTTCCCTATTAACCTTTTATTGAGATAAAAAGAAAATTTCAGAGTGAAGAACTTCAAATAAATATCTGGTACAATCAATATATCTATATTGATTATCTATATGGTAACTTCACAAAAGCTGTAACAAAATTGTAATTACACATGTCATAACTAATGCTAACAAGCAGAAGGTAATTCTTACTTTATGACATAATCCATTATTTATTAAATCATTTTATTTTACAATTAACTCTATTGTTTCGATGTATTTTCGACTAGGCTATGAAAAAATAAGAAAAGGTAATCTCTTTAACAGTGTGTGGTCTGTAGATCTTTTACTGAAAGCTTAGATCCAATTTGGCATAAAAAAACAAAGATATGTTAAATATGATATTTTATTACATCTATTGCAATTATAATAAATAATTCTAGAATGTAAGACTATGCTAGTAGTAGGGATGGTTAATCCAGTGACTTCAACGGATTGGAGATTTTAGTGACAGCGGCAGTCTTGGATTAGTGACTTTTACCAGTGACTTTAGTACTAGTGACAAGGGATACTGAAACAGCGCTGATTCTACGCCTTGCTTTTTTCTTTCTTGGAACACTCATTTTATTTAAGTCCTACAAAATTGAGAATAAAATACCAAGTACGAAATAGCATCTACTGTACACAACACTGTGACTGTCGTAAAACCTGACACAAATCGTCCGCTCACACACGATGTAAATGAGTAGAACCAGTGACAGTGACAAATCGACCAATTACAACCGTGGTAAAATATCAGTAACTTTTCAGTCGGCGAGGGCACTGTTTTTCCCAACCACAACAGACGACCCACTCCCCTTCAATCAACAACACTGCAAGATGATCAGCGCCATGTGCTGAGAGGTGATAGCAGAGCCTGTGACAGCGACAAATCAATAAATGATAGCCATGGTAAAATATCAGTAATGTTTCAGTCAGCGACTGCGACGTTTTCCCCAATAACAACCGAGACAACCTCTGATTGTCACTGAAACTGGCATTTTCCATATTTTGTCACTTGTACCACCAGCAACAAACAAATATCAGTAACAAGTCACCGTGACAGAAAATGTCAACCATCCCTAGCTGATAGCTAAAGCTCTCTCAGGCCGGTTTGATGTTGTACAAGGTGAAATCTTAATTTTTATTCATAACTGTTTAAATGTTAAACTGTTTTTTCTTTCCGAATTTTTACTCAGCTCTATTGTTATAAATATTGAAAAACATTCCAGTAATTTTTCAATAATTTAGTACTAGGAATTGTTTTACCTGAATATATGGTAATGTCTAGCCTTAGGAGGTTGTATTACAAGCAGATCTACCAATATCATTGGTCTAAACAAATTAAACTATAAAATTTGAATGCATATCACAATGGTCATCACTCTGACAGCTTATAAATTTCCAACTGTTTTAGAATAATAAGACATGAACGGCAAACGAAGTTACATTGCAGTTCTTCTAAAGTGCTCCCGTGTTCCGGTAGACTGAACTAGGATTAAACCTTGCTTTGTTAATCCATTTGAAATCTAATGAGTTAAAAAAAAGCACATACAGACCATTTTAGTCCCTTTTCTCTCTACTTCCAACACGTGATATGAGTAGTAGAACTTTTTGTTTTATACTGTACTTGTAGGTTTCAGAATGTATGTTTGATCTAAGAAAACTATTGTTTTCTGTGTAAGCTGTGTAAGTATGGCTGGATTGCTCCCTGCTACCTTTTAATAGTGGGATTATAACACTGAGATACTTATTATAATCTCAGTGTTGTATAACAACATAAAGTTCTGTTGATTATTCAGCAGAAATTATTTATGTTTCTAATGCGTCCATGTGTCTACCCTTTCTGCAAAATGTAATAGTAGGAAATTTATAATTAAGAAGTATAATTTTGTGCAATATTTAACATATTTGACTGCTAGGCAATAGGTCACGCCAAGCTTTAGATGAGTTGATTACACGGTAGTTTTAATGCCTGCCTAATTCATCATGATGTAACACTGTTTTTCTTGATGTTGTTAAAGTATAATGAAAACTTTCTAATAACTGACAAATTTCAAAAAGAAAAACAGTTGAAAAAAATTTTAGACTAGTGCAAAAGTTAAATATTGTATTATGATTGGCTGAAACATTTTTGAAGAAGGAAAAGAGGCAGTGGGAAAAAATTATTGAAAAAAGGGACAAGGTTTTAAACTTTTAAAAATGCTGGAAGTATGGTTGAAAAATCACGGGTGTTATAGTATTATTCAATTATTAAATGGTGTGGTAATGTTGTAATATATAAGGGTGATTTCAAGATACACACTTTTATCATTTGTAAACATCAATTGTCAGAACTTCTGGCTTAGTGGCTAGAAGCATATTTATTTATTATTTATGTCATGAAATATAGTGTTGTAATAATAAGTTAGTTAGATTTATCTGTTTAACCTACTCAAAGATATCAATAGTCCATTCTTGAAACACAAAATGCATAACAAGTCATTGCTTATAACTGTATGAAGCAACTGTGGCGTAATGTTTATTTTTAAATAAATAAAACCTCTAAACCACAAATAACTTTTATTTAAACCTTATGTACATTTCAATTGCACAGCAATCATCTTCATAGGTATTTAAAAAATACAACTCAGTTGTATTTTTTAAATACCTCTGAAGATGATTGCTGTGCAATTGAAATGTATATAAGGTTTAAATAAAAGTTATTTGTGGATTAATGGTTTTATTTATTTAACCTTTAATCACAAGCGCCAACTTCTCGGACATAAACACACGCGCTGGGTATTTTCCACCCCTTTTTTTATCTAAAAAAAAAAGTTAATTATCACTAAATAATCATCTTTATAAAATTGTGTGTATGAATGTTGTTGTTTATGAAACGTTTTATAGTATTTGTATGGGTGTATCACTTGTAGATTTTTTTTTAGTACTATAGTCTAAATGCATTTAAATTGAGTTTATAAATTGTATCTTTTTTTCAAATTAAAATTTGACATTTATTCATACATTTTAGTAAGTTGTAATTGCTAGATTCTGTAGAGGACTTTTCAAAAAGTTAGACAACATAAATACAACAATATGTTTATTTGAAAAATAGTTATGTAAATTCAGCTTGAAAATCGTCAAAATTTGCCACACTCAAAATTTAAAATTACTGGTCATAATGAAAAATAATACTTATTACTATGCAATTTACTTCATATTTAGTCAAGTAAACATTAGTAAATAATTTTTTACATTGTAATAAAATATTTCAAAAAATATACACGTTTAATTAGGTGAAAAAAAATTAGCTAAATTCATAACTGTGTACAGAAGTATTGGTTTAGAAGTAAACATTAGTTAAGTCCAAATTAAAAATCTAAGTCAAAAAAATTTAAAAAGTAAAGATATTTTTTTTAATTAATATTTTCAAAATGTATTTTTTATTCAGGTGCACATTCTTTACAGTATATAAAGGAATGTTCCCTGCAGCATGAAGTGGTTGTCTTCCGGTCTTTTTGCCGCGAGCAAACCTCGCATCGTCCAGAACTTCATTTATTTTTTTTTCTCCAAGTTTCCACTTATGTGTTTCACACCTGCTTTTATATACAAAGGTAGTCCTGGCAGTAAGGCTCTTGTTGCAATATGGGGTTTTAAAAGTTCTTGACCCAGAATGTTAATTTTTTTTAATGAGAAAAAGACAAAATTACAACAAAAAAGATAAATAAATATGTTAAACACCAATAAAAGACTCACAATAAAAAATTATTCTAATTAAAAAACAATAACTTAAAAATGTACCAACAAAAATTTTTGGACGAGAACACATCCGCAGTTAAAACAACGATGTAAATACAATGACTGGTACATCACAACGGGTTGACCTTGAGTGACAGTGTTTAGGGAGAAGTGAAAACAACTACCTAAGGAGGGGAGCAAGAACAAACATTTTTTGTAGTCACCTCAGAGAGAAATTAATGGTGTGGGGCTCTTTACACCCCGGCGCGTAGGTTAAAAATAAGTCTTTGCTTAGTTACAATTGATTCAGCTGTGAATCACCTTCCAAAACTAAAATATTTACTTACTTCTTGTGCGTGTATCTGGTGTTAGGTGATTCCAACCCCACAGTGTCTCTCATAAAAAAAAAAAAACGGCAAGTGGCCAGAAGGTATCTGTTTACTTTTTCAATGGTGAATTATTTTCTATGTTTATTCTTCAGTACCTCAGTAGCAGCTTCCGCAAACCAGGGCACTGCAAAAGAATATGTTAGAGTGTTTCTCCTTGTTCTTGGCAAACCAAACAGATGAGGAAATCAGAAATTTCAAAGCAGTAGAGGAATGCATGTGTAACAATATGTTTGGTTTTTGTCCTGGATGCAAAAGTAGACACTAAACGAGGGATTCTGCTGTAGATGCTCAAGCTGCTAGGAGTTTTCTGAATTGAGTGCAGATGGTGCAGAATGGAATTTTTCTCATTGTACAACTCATTTAGTTTTCAGAGTTTTATCACAAAGGGCAATACTTGCATTTAGCAATAGAATTCTTTTTGGAATTCCAGCTATGTTATCAACTTTTTCATTATTTTGCAGACAACAAACTTCAGGAACCCATTGGAACTAGATATCTTTCAGTTTTACAAGCACAGAGGAAATATTGCTTACTCTTCGATAGTAGTTCGATGGTTTGTACTACTTCAACAATTGTAATGCACTCATAGAGTCGCTGAAAATACAAACATTTTGCTTTTCTACACCAGTGATGTGGATTACAGTCGCACCAATTGCTTGCAAACTCCAAGTCTGTACTTGATGCAGAATGTGCCGGTACATAGAATCCTTGGTATCGTCTACAAAATATCCTGCTCCAGACTTTGAATTGAGTTGGTTCAGGGAGCCATTTGTAAATATTTTGTAATAATGGCTGTTGATAGCTTCTAACGTGTCTGCTTACTGAGTCTCAGGCAAGACTTTCTTGGAGATATTTCCAGGCAGGTTTCAGTCTTATGTTGGGAAAGCAGAAGGTCCAAAGAGGGTTCTGGTTTACTATCAGGTAAGATTTCACTGAAGAATGATGTGAAATGGTGAAAGAAATTCTATGCTAAGGTTTCTGTTTTTCTTCGGGCTTATTGCTGGATACCATCCCGGGAAGTCGCAAAATCTTTAAATGCTTGTGTCAGACCAATCTGTCGAGATGAATATCCAAAGGTTTGATGTTGAATTGTATTTCAATTGCATGTGTGGGGGTAGTTCTTGGACAGCCTAGACAAAGTCTTAAAGCTGAATTCTGAATACGCCAGTTTGTCTAGGTGCTTGTAGCTGCAGCACTCAAAACGTCTGTAGCATATAACATTTTAAATCTACAAATATTGTGTATAGTTGTTAACAACATTGTGTCTGCACCCCAGTCTCTACTTGCTACTGCTTTTAACAGGTGTAGTCTGCTTAAACATTTTTGTCATTATTTTTTGTGGGTTGCAAAAGCAATTTAGGATCTACTGTTATTCCTAAGAGCATTGGGTTCATTTTAAATGGGATGAATGTTTGGATATGGTATGAAATTCTTGAGTGATTACCTTGTTTTGAAATCTAAACATTTACTTTTGGGTTGTGAGATATTTAGATTCCATTTTTTGTCCATGCATTTATATTGTTTAGAGGATTTTGAACGGTTTAGGTGGCTTTTTGGGGGTCTCGGGCTGTGGTCCATGCAGTGGTATTGGTAAAAATGCAGCCATCTGTGAAAGCAGGTATCGTGTCCAGCATACCACTCGGTGCTATGTTAAATAAGGTTCTGCTCAAAACAGAAACCTATGGTATACCACTAGTAACCTTTGACTCTTGTGAAACTGTGTTATTCACTTTGGTTCTAATTGCTGTATTTGCTAGAAAATATGTCAAGAATGTTGCTTGTTGTATTCATCTTTAATTCACCGATTAAACTATAAGTAATTTACTGGCAGCCATTTACCACCGCCAGTATTGTGTTACCTTCGTAAATGAAACAACTGCTTTAATACACGTCAGCGAGTAAGTTCTCAAGTATTCACTTAGTTACACAATATTTACTTATAGTATTTCAAGAATTTCAGTATCTTCCTCCTAATTCCAAGCATCAATCAGTGAAAGATTATTGTGGAGTTCTATCGAAAGCCACAGCCTTATTAGTGATACTACTATAAATAGATTCTGTAAAATGCTGTAGTCCATCAACAGTGCTCTTTCTTGGTCTCTATATTGGTTTGAATGCTACTTTTCTTCACTTTCTAATCTCCAGACCAGCCGGCTGCTCATGATTCTCTCCATAACTTTCCGTAGGCAAGATGTTACAGATGTAGGTCTGTATGAATTTAGTAGTTTGGAGTTTCAAGATGGGAATTATAGTTGCAGTTTTCCAGCTTTGGGGGATGTTTCCCGTACACCAGATATTGTTGGAATGAGAAAGGATCCGATGATATAGCTCCGGGGTCAGGTTTGATAGCATTAAGTTGAGAATGTATCCTCTGCAGGGGCAGTGTTACATACCTCAGATACTGCTTGCAAGAATTCATCTATTGTATTAATAGAGAGTCTGCTATGTCTCTGTGTAAACATAGGAGGTTGAGATTGCATGAAATGTATTGTTCTTGTCAAGTCAGGATTTTTGGGTAAAATATTGCAAATGTTAACCTCCCAGCATAAATCAGGCTGAAACATTTAGCCATGTCTATGTTTTCACTTATAATTTGGTTGTCTTGGGTTGTGATGTAGTCTATTTTCGCACTATGTATTCTCTCGATACTCTTGATTCTCTTCCAAGCAGCATAGGAAGATATATTAGAGCTAACGGAGTGGACAAACCCTCTGCAGTTGTTGAGCTTCACCTGTACTACAGCTCTTCTGCACACAGCACTTGCATGGTTGAACACACTTCTACTTTCTGGATCTCTGTTCTTCATTTACTGTTTTCAGTCTTTATATCTATCTTTTTTTAGTTTATGGAGAGTGTTTGTCAACTAGATGTTCATAAGACATGTCTTCCTAGTTTTTATTTTGGGAATGCTTGCTTCTGCTGCAAATATTATTGATTTTTCATGTTTATTTGTTGACCTAAGTCCTGAAACTGATATTCATCCAGCTTTTCCTAAACAAATCCCAGTCTGCACTCTTGATCTCGTATTTTGTTTATGGATTTGGGTCCTTACCTTCCTTGGCTGTTTTTGAGTGGCGTATTTTGCAGTATACTAGAAAATGATCACTGCCAAGGCCAGGTCTTATGCGCCAGTCTTCCACTAACAAAGCCAATCTTGCAGACAAAAAAAAGACCGATTGCATTAAGTGATCCTGAGTTTGAAGATTGGTAGGTAGGATTTTTGTTTTTATTAAAAAGAATCATCTTTTCATCTTGGACCCAGTGGTAGACTATTTGTTCATTTTGATTTGGTCCGTTGTTCCAGCTACAATGTGTAGCATTAAGGACACCAAAGATCAGAAAGTTCTGGAACACTCAAACCATTACATTCCATACAATTTTGCTCAATAGTTCATCTCCACAAATCATGACTACACAAATATATTAAATCCTTCAACCTTTAAACAAAGTTGGTCATTGTAATCATTCTGTTTTCTCTGATTAAAATAATTGTTTTGCAACTAAGTTGAAGCTATAACAACGTACTGTGCTGACGGGTCTCAAACTGGTCTGGTTTTATTTACAAAGCCTACATGCTACTGTTGACTTTTACTCAAGGTTGCAGACATGTAATTTACAGATATTGGATCCTACCCACCTTAACTGGACTTAAAGACGTATTTTTAGAAGACATATTCCTATATGGCAACAGCATCAATACAGGGCTTGCGCTAGAGTTTTTGGCGCCCTAGGCGAAAAGATATGTTTTGCCCTCATTAAACTGCCTTCGGAGGGGTCTGCCGAGTAAGAACTTGGGGAATGTGTTTTTGTTAATAATTTTTATAACAAAGAATTTTGTTTTGTAACAGATTAATAACCAGGTAAATATGTAAATAAAACAAATGCCAATTTTACATAAAATTCCTAGCAAAATAGTTAAATGAAAAGTTGAATTGAAGGTAGTTGAATGAAAAGTAACAATGGCTTTATGAAATGTTTCTCAAAAGACCTTTTAGTCTTTTTTGTTGATTCTTTTCTCTCATTTCTGCTTTTCTTAAACTAAGCGCCTGAGTTTTTTCTGACATTATATGATTATACAAGTATCTGAAAACATTGGATAAACTTACTTTCCTAATACCTAAGGCAACTTAGATCAAATAAAATACTCTTCACCTAACATTACCTAGTACAGTAGAATCTCGATAAGTCGGACTCCTTTAACTCTGATTTTCAGATAACCGGAATGATATTGAAGTAGAAATAGGAAATACAAAAATCAGATAAGTACAGTACATAGATAAAAATCTAACAGAACAATAAAAACGTCTAAGACTTACAGATAAACAAAATAATGAACATAACCTTTTATGCATCTTATGCTGAAAAAACTACAGGATTGCACAACTTGTAAATGGGTCACAAAATTAAACAACTATTGATAGATTTGTTCGCCGAGGAATAAATTGAAGTGGAATTTAACTGTATATACAATATGTATGTTCATATACTGTACATAATACTCTTTGATAAATATAAAGGAGTTTTCCTGTAAGTACAATGTCTTCTTTAAATTTTTTCTTATTGTCCGGCTTACCCTGATTTTTGATAATCCAGGTGGACCACGGTCCCAGTTAGTCTGAATTATCAAGGTTCTATTGTAATTCATCTACCTATGCTAATAGCAGAAGTACTAATCTTTAATTTACTTTATTTTTTGAATCCCCAAATGTTTAAAAAAATGCTCAATTATTGGTCCTCCCCCCCAAAATGTTGTGCTCTAGCCAGTTGCCTATATCGACAAGCCAGCTCTGCATCAATGTGTTAATGAGACAATAATAAACTTTCTCAATTCAAAACATATCTTACAACCTAAATTTCTTCCTTCTTTGCAGTTGCCATTGCTAGGTTTAACAGAATTTACAAATACATTTGAGATTTGCATTTCCTAATACATTCTCTACATCCTGGAATAATAGGTCTATTTGTTTATGAATGAAAAAAGGGTAATATTGTTTTCTGTTTTATCAGAATTTTTAATGATGCTATAAGAAGTTGCTTGAGGTAACCATCTTGAATTCACTGATTAAACAATATTTAAAAAGTACTTAAGTAAGTGAATACATAATTACTTACTTGCTGACGCGTTTCAAAACATTCGTTTTGCAGTCTTTTCCATTACATGACACACAACCAAAATAACCCACCCCATCCCACAGCATAAATCCATTCCGTTACAAGCTTTACACCTAAGCCGCCAGTAGCTTCATAAAAGGAACGAATGTTTTGAAACGCTTCAGCAAGTAAGCAATCAGGTATTCACTTAGTTAAGTACTTTTTAAATATAGATGTTATAAGAGCTGAATAATAATATTTCTTTAAAATACAAAACATGAACCTCAAGCTTAAAACATTTAAAGCATAGACTATAAAAGCTTTGTTATCCTGTAAGCTTTATTAAAACCTGTATTATCTCGATAAACTGATTTCATGACCAGTCTAAATTTTATACACCCCTGATACGAAAAACCTTTCAACTTATCATGGGAAGTAAATGATAGAATCAATAAAACTTTGTGATTTAGCATGCATTTACAATTTCATTACCTTATTTTATTTTATTTCGTACATTCCTGTTATCCGAAACCTGAAAAGTTACCCAACTATTATAAACCACTAGGAAGTGCTACACAATGTCACCAAACGAAAAAGGCATGCTGTTATGCCATCACAATGCTATATCCTTACAACTCTGATGCCAGTAGTAGACATTACACCTGATGTCACAACTACCATCATTGCTGTCATCAAAACACTCTTACTCATATTGACTCTGACTCAGTAGTGTGCAGAAGAAAAGAATCAATAATGCTATCAGTAGTTTATTTATATTTGGATTTTTATGAAATATACACTTTTACATATAGTGTAGGTTGAATATTATTGTATTAATTTTGTCCTATATAAATAAACATCCTGTCTATTACTTTTATTGTGACAATCACAAAGGCATGGCCAACCACTAACTTTGAAAGGGCGCAAAAATCTGGATCATTAAGTTTTATAACAAAACTTATAAGTGAATTGAGTAAATTATAAACTACAGAGAAAATTTGAAAGTGATAGAGTATGGTGATGACATAGCCATCCTTGTTAGGGGATTTTTGAATAAGTCCTTAGAAACCTGTTTCAGGAGGTACTCAAAAGTAACAGAAGCTTAGTGCAGATAAAAAAAAACACTGCAACCAGGAAAATAGATCTATGGCACTAATGTTTACCAGGCCATATGAAACTAAGTTGCTGGAGAGGATGATAATTGGTAATACCAGGATAAGTTTCATGGAGAGAGCTAAATACTGGAAAATTTTTTTTGATAAGAAATAATCTAGTGTGGACACCTGGAAAATAAATCTGAAAAGCCATAGATATGTTCTGGTAATGTAGAGAAGCAATAGATTGGATGTGGGGACTGTGTCCATTGCAAATGAACTAGATCTATTTTGCCATCATTGTGTTAAAGTAAATCTTTGCCTCTGTTGTCTGGTGAAGGGAAATGTAGAGGGAAATGGATTGTAGGCTGCTTAAACGGATGAAGAGGCTCTTCCTTAGAGGCATAGCTTTCACGAGGAGGAACAAAATTGTGCAGCTATGAAGGTCACAGTGATTTGCAAAGTGACAACAGTGTTCTTCATTTATTACAGAAAGGGCCCAGGGACAGTTGATTATATTTTAAATGTTATAGTACCATAAATCACACAGTTTTTTAATTTTAGATAGACAATATCACCAGTAGATTGTTTAAGAGTGAGTCTAACACAAAGGAAATTAAATTTGATTAAACATTAATTTATGAAGACAAAATTTAAACAATGGTAGGTTATATTATAATATTTAATAATTAGGTGAAATATATAAAAAAACGACCATGCTCATATCTAGATAGTTTGAAAAGAAATTTCAAATTCCTGCTTGAATGTTATCTTCAACAACATCTGGATCAAATGTTCTGCTTGTCTACATACTTCAGATCATCAGGGAAGGTGTGTAAATAGAATATAGAGTGTAATGTAGGCTACAGAGATGTACATGATTTTTCCACATCTAGGAAAACTTGTTGGAGTTTGTGCCTAACTAATAGTTTCCTATGAGAAGAAACTGCCTGGAGAAATTGTAAAAGACTAACCAAAAATTAACAATCACTGTCATTATTTCTGATTTATTTCTCTGTAACTAACTTAAGTCTTGCCTTTTCTATTGAAACACATTCTTTATCAAAATTATATTTATCAAGAGTTCTCTTTCACTAATTTCTTTCCATTGGAAAGGCTTTTTTTTAATTGTTCACCAGTTGTGCTTCACTGCTGTGGATCAGTAACAGCAGTGTTATTAGACTGGGAAGCAGAAGTGCAACCTTCTTCTAATAATTTGATGTCTCGTCATCATCTTTGAAGGAGTTACTTTTCCCTGGTAAATGAGACGGCATAAGGATTCCTTTAAGTCCTTAGGAATTCATCAAGAACATTATTTGGTTGAATTAAGTCCATGAAGAATCAAATTCTTTTGATTCTTTATCTCCAGGATTTAAGATCTTTCCTCTTATTATGGAACTTTTTTGGTTTTTCTTTACTTCTGCCACTGAAACAAAAAAAATATTGTTTTCATCTGTGCTTTACTATACTTGATAGATACTTGTAGTTATCTATGAGTATGTGTTACATTTTTTATAAATTTAAATGCCTGAATTTTGTTATTGTTATATGTTATTTTATTGCTACATTAAGGTTCACAACACTTGAAGTTGGGTGTTATGAAGTAACTACTTGGCAACAGAATGCTCAGATGTTATGGTATTTATTTAGAATCTCAGATGATTTCTTTGAAAGAGTAGTCTGAGATTATAGCAAAATGTTTTAAAGAAGTGTACAATAGTAATACACTACTTTTGTAATCATATACAACATACTTGCAGACAAAATCTATCTTATGCTGGCAGCATTTTTAGAAATTATAAACAATGATATTGGAGCTTATGCTAAGGAGAATTATGAAGGTAAAAAAGACATGCGAGAGATGAACTACACAGTAAAAAACTATACGTAGAACAACTATTAAAGTTTCATATATGCTTTTAAAGAATAAAGTATATCCATTGAACCTCTTTTTAATAAATCCTTTCCTCATGTCACAGAAAGGACCATCAGAAACAATTTTAACCAAGTGTCTTTCAAAAGCCTGTCAAGTAATTAAATGCACATTTAGTGTCACCAATCCTAAAACGTGTGAACATCAAACATGTATTTTAAAGCTATTTTGAGGTATTTACACTTTTGGTATAATGAAGTAAAGCCAAATTTCGTTGATAAGATTGTACAACAAACATGGTTGCTGAACAATATTATCATTGACAGAAAAGGAGATTAGACTGTCAGTTCATAAAAAATTGCAATCTGAAACTATTATTTCAGCTGTCAGATTAAATCACAAGGAAATAGGAGCGTCCCTATGGTGTGCATTTGTGTGTGTGTGTGTGCATTTGTGTGTGTGTGTGTGTGTGTGTGTGTGTGTGTGTGTGTGTGTGTGTGTGTGTGTGTGTGTGTGTGTGTGTGTGTGTGTGTGTGTGTGTGTATTAGCCAGTGAGAGGCAATGTTGTGTACATCGTATGAACATCAGTTTGAGATATGCCTCAAGATTCACTGACAATGTAATTAAATCTAGTTAACAATAGCAATAATGCTTTTTATATATTATGGTTTAATAAAAACATGTGTATCTTAGCTATATTGTTTAAAAAGACAATTACATTAAGCTTAGTTTTCAAGGGGTGAAATGACTTGCATCCCTTTTTCCATGAGCGTTTTGAGGGTATGTAATGAATGAAAAACAAATTTAATGTTTTTTTTATTAGAAAATTAAGTTTTAACATAGAAATTCAACTTTACACGTTTATAAAATGAAAGTTTAATACTGCCTTAAAAATTGTTTCAATGTACAATATGTTTTCCACAAACTTTTTAATGTTCAGCCAAGACTATTTTGAAATAATTCACTTGTTTCTTAGTCACTGACTTGTTTCACATCAGAATGGAGTCCAGCTTTATCGTTGATTTCATCAGATGATATGAGACTTCTGAAATAATCATGGTGGAGTAAAGGGATATAAGGTGGTAAAACACGTTTTTTAGCTTGAGTAACTAAATGGTCAAGGTTCAGTGTAAAGACTGTCCAGTTAAAAGTTTTTCAAGAATTTCGGTCTACTCTTCTGCTGGCTTGGAGGGGTATTAAATTGTGAGAAGGCAATATCATTATTAAACGTTTCTTTATACAATAGTGAGAATGGTTCATCATGTTTGCATCTAATCCATTGTATCTTTACCCCTGACAATGATTGATCGTCCACGTTGGTTTTTATTTTTGTAATTTCTTTCTTTAGTAATAACAAACAAGTCTTTAAAGTCTTTGCTGACCATTTTAGTGAATTAGGAATACTTCTTTTTCCTAGACCATGCTATGACTGAAAACTAGTCCTCTGCCACATAGATTTGTTTATCTTTAGAGTAGGTTTCAATTGATCAAAAATCCGCATCATTTGATAAAAACGAGTGTACGCTTACCATAAATTTATGATCAACTACTTCAATGCTGTTGTCACATTGTACTAATTGTAAAAAGTCTATGGTTTCAATTTCAATTTTGGTCAGTGTAGCTTTCACAGTATAATACATGTTTTGCAGTTGATACCATTCACTATGGTATCAATATTAAAAACAATTTTGATTGCTCTTGAATTTTGTAGTCCATTATGTTCAGTGAAACTTAATGTCTCAGTACGTTTTTACAAATTTACAAAATTAAAGCTCGGATAGTCATAAACAAATAAATGTAAAAATGATTTTAATAAGTTATGTAATATGTATACGCCATTGTTGTATAAATTACAAACATCCAAGAATTAGTTAGGGTTGGTTTGTATTGTTGAACCTTTTGTTGTTTTATGGTTTTATGTATGATTTATTTTGTTATATTTGTGTGTTTTTATATGTTTATATTGTTATTCTTTCAGTTTTGTTACGGTTTTTAATTTTATTTTAGATGAATTTATGACTCTCACACCTTTGGTGGGTTATTTTATTAAGTTTTATGATTAAAATTTCATTTAATATTTGTTTAAATGTTTTAAATTATTGTTGTGAGTGTACTTGTGTTTTATTTATGAGCATTGTAATATTGTTTTCAGGCTTGGTAAGGGCAGCAACTTAGTTGTTGAATGTTACACTAAATAAATAAACTTTTGACTCGATATTTAACTATCTAATCATTTATTCAATCGTTATCTCTAGTGCTCAAATAAACATGAATTAAAACCAAGTTTATTCAAATAAAAATAAACCCCATAACCCGCCCAGCCCTCAGAACAATTAATATCTAGTTGTTTGAAAGTCAGTTTGTGCTGCTATCTATGAACCAAAGAGAAAAGTTAAGATTTGCACCACTATTCCTTCTAAAACATTTGAATATGGGGAATATTCATAACTCTAATTTTAATATTTGTTGATTCCATCTTCAAGTGAGCTACTAGTTATCACTAAACACTTTTAAATGTTTATAAACTTGCCTATAGTAGCACTTACTTATATTTGTTGAGGACGACCGTTTCGGGAGATGTGTCCCATTGTCAACTCAGACCATAACTGATCTCAAGGTTTACGTAGGTTAGGGTGGGGTGGGATATTATGGTGGTGTGGGTGTATTTTGTGAGTATTACAACTCACAAACACTTTTTGACATCATAACTCTTAATACATAGTTATGGTCTGAGTTGACAAAGGGACACATCTCCCGAAACGGCCGTCCTCAACAAGCAAAGTAAGTGCTACTATAGTTAAGTGCTAATATAAGTAGTTATTCTTCCAACACGAACAATTCCAGAGTCAACTGCGAATATTACGCTTGCAAAATTACATATTGAAAATCATGTTTTTTTTTTTTTTTGTTTACCCAGGTCTGAGCCCCCAAAACTTGCCGTTCGATACTAAGCTTCAGTAGCGCTATCTGTTGTTAAAACTTTTAGACGTTTACGAGGGTATGCCGAGGAAACGCGTCACACTTACAAATTAAAATTTTATTTTTTATTAACAATAAAAGACGAATTAACGTAGGTAAATTAAGTTAAAATTCGAGCGTATTTATAAACATAGACTAGTATTTGATAAGTGATTCTATTTTTGTATTTATTCAAAGTGTATTACAATGTTACAAAATTATTATTATATTTATTACAGTTAGGATTTTCTATTTGAGAATATATAATAACTTAATTATCGAAAAAAGTCCTAATTTAATAATGTATTGTCGATTTTTAACCCAAAGTTCTTGAGGGTTGGGGGGGCGATCCCCCTTGGATACGCGCCTGGGTTGTGTTTGTATCGGTTTCTATAAGCTATGCATTCCTTTATGTTGAGTTCATTTATTTTGTCTTCATTGGTTATGTTGATTGGTCTGTCTATCACGGAGTGGAATGCAGCACGTTTGTATTGTATGAAATGATTGGTATATATATATATATATATATATATATATATATATATCAGATTCATTCCTGATGATATTGGTACTGTTTAACAAGGAAAAGCTTAGAATATAAATAAATAAATAATCTTGTTTATGAATAACCTATGTTTTATATATATATATATATATATATATATATATATATATATATATATATATATTTAAAACAATTGATCATAATATGTCCCACAGGTGGTTTATTTTGGTGCACCTAATAATTTTTCGTTGTCAACTTCATTTTAAAATACGAGAAATATTAAAACTTAGAGGAATTAGCAGAGTAGCAACTCTTTATAATAGTGACTACCGGTTACTGATCCTATTTTAATGGAAACAATCGTTTGTAGTCATTGAAATCGGCAGCTCAAAGTCGCTTGCAAAAAAAGGTTTTATTGTATTATAGGCATCAAGATAAGCCATTGACTTAGCAGACGACAACACAGTAACATTTTCATTTTGTAATGTCCTTAAACATAGTTTGTGTTTTTATTTCCAAATAATTAAGTTTAAATTTAAAGATAGGACAAAATCGAATTTTAATATGTTTTGCTATTGAATTACAGTCAATTTTGAAAAACTTCCAGAACCAATATCGTTGATAGTATTAGTTGTCATCATAGTATACATCGCGGTCGGGTAGCCAATAAAACCAATAACATCAATGCCTGCAGTGATGCAATACAAATGTAGGAAGTAACAAAATGCACTACTAGATTCCCCCCAACATGTTATATTAAATATGAATTATTCATAATAATACCGTGAGCTAACTACTCTAGCAATTTGTACTTAGGGAAAATATTGATTGTTGTTAGAATAGTTCAAAAAATTATAAATGACAATAATGTAGTGCTAATCAATAACCCACAATATTTAAGTTTTTTAAATTCATCTAGTTTCATCCTTGTAACAAAGAAACTGATTTTAAGCCTGTGAAGTAGTATTATGAAGGCCTTACTGGTATTAATTTTCAAAACAAATCATTACTGTTTTTTGGAGAATGACAAGACAACATTATATGAGTTTAAGTAAAAGCACTCATAATTTTTAACAAAAAAAGCCACTCTTAGTATTTTTCAACCAGTGTTACATGAAATCTGAGTAGTCCCATATACTACATGCGACTGAGTCAATAGAGTATTAACATTTTGAACACTCATTGTTTACATTTTCAGGTAGAGTTTTTAATGTTAGCAGTACAATTTATAGTAATTATAATAATAAAATTCTGGGTATAATTGTTTGTGTTTACAAGGTTCATTTTATGAGAATTTTTGTCATTCCATCTTTCAAACCTAAAACAAAATTATTAAATTACAGGTTATATTTTGAATATTAACTTTAAAGTAAAGTTTTGCCTTTAATAGGCCACCACTTTTTTTTCATTCACGTGTATTATTGAACAATTTAGGTAACTTCTAAACAAGAGTTAAGTTATTTTAAATATCACAATCATAAAATTGTGGTTAAATATTGACATACTTTCACTTTGCCAATACCCTCCTGTATAAAGTAGTTGTTGAGGAATTACTGTAGAATGTTATCAAATCTACTATATAGCTAATTACTGTAGAATGTTATCAACTTTACTATATAGCTATATTACAATATAACTACAAAGTATTCCATTTAATCACTAAGATTCACTGAACGTAATGGACTAAAAAATTCAAGAATATTCCATTTAGATAGGTTTATAAAAAAAAGGGCAATACTAGACCAAATATTATTCAACGTTCGATTTTTGTTTTTGTTTTTTTGGCATTTGTAACTCAAATATAAATTCTAAACAAAAACAGGTGATTTGAAGTCTCTCAAATCTTCAATAACCGTTATAATTTAAAACATAACCTGAATGTAGCAACACAGAAAAAGATAAAGTAGATGTTTCTTTTATTTTGCTATATTAATATAGATTTTTATTACAATATATCTATGAAGTATTATCCATCGAGGGTAAATGGGTTTAAAAAAAATACTAACAAGAATAACAACAATACTGGAATTAGAAAATAGTTCAGAAACAATAAAGCTTTAAACATAATACTTGGAACGGACTTCATTGTACATATGTTGTCAATGATATCTTGAGTCTAGCATTTTATAAATATTTATTTATATACAACAAGCAATAGAGATTAGTAGTAAAAACAAGATAGATTAAATTGCCATGACTTAAAGGAACTGCTTCCTCGTTACTTTCAAAAACTCCACGTTGGTTGCTTCCTCGTTATTTTATAACCAAATCTGTCGTAATTGGATACTGTGTTGCTACATTATAAAAATACATATATTTTATTTTAATGCATAGAGTTTTGCTACATAAAGAAACATTCATGTTTATATATTTAGTTTCATGCTAGTTAAAGTAAGGTTTAATTTTTTCAATTGAAGCATTATATATGGTTTGTGGCATTTAAAATAATTTTATCTGGTTTACAGTGTATTTTTAAGTAAAATAGTTGAAATGAAAGAATCAAAGATGGTGGCCTGTTGGTAAATTTTTATCAACACTAATACCAAAGCATAGTCAAACTTAGAGCTCTGTATATTTTTTTTACTAAGAAAAAGTTGGTACACATTATTTTTAATAATGATGACAAAATAAAGTTAAATTAAAATTCATTACATGTAGACAATAGCTAACAAATATTGCATGAACCTATAGTGTATGATTTTTCTTAAAAACTGCCGAAATATAATTGTGAATATCTCTAACCTATAACTATTTCATGTCTTGGTAATTGTGAGTTTTATCAGCCACCTGAGAGATATATTGAACATTTTTCAAAACCACAAAATAGGACATGTTTTTGATTCATAAAGTTTAGATTGCTAAAACACCTACTACAGTTGTGACGTCACTGTATCACTCTGTGGCCGATACACAACTTAATGCTCCACACTGAAGTTTTCACACAACTTTAAATTGATAAAAAAATAACTTCCCGAGTAAAATTTAAAAAAAAATGTGCATATTGTCCTATTTTGGAGTTTTGAACAATTTTCAATTTATATCTCAGGTGGGCGCTTAAATTCACAATTACCCTTGTCTTAAACGGTTTTGATTATATCTTAGCATATATATAGTAAGTCCTTAGGAACACTAAAACTTACAATTACTCATGTCTTAAAGAGTTTTGAATATATCTTAACACATATATAGTAAGTCTTTAGGAACACTGGAATATTTTTGAAAAACCAAAACTAACCTCACTTTATAAATACACAACAGAAAATTGAGTTTGTGGCAGGCTTTAAATAATGTACCTAAACAGTGAAAAATTAGATGTTGATAAAGTGTTAGTTATTATTGATAGTGATAAAAGATAATATGTCTGTATTTTTTATTTTAAGTTTGCGCAATTTGTTACTTAGAATATTAGGGTAATACATTACAAAATTTATACAACTTTAATTTTTCTGTTTTTCCATGTTACTTAGAAATAAATTTTAAATAAGATGAAAATATTGTTAAATGTTCTAAATGATAAATAGTGGTCAAACCTATATATGTTATCGCCATAGAAAAGTAACTTCATTTTAGATACAAATCTTATAAAAAAATAATAAAACATTAATTGTAACATGCTAACTAGTTGCTGCATCGAATGTTAATACTAACAAATTAGGATAATACTGGACAAATTGGGAATCATCTACGATATTTTTTTAATAAATGATAAGCCAGTTGAATATCGAGTCAAAAGTTTATTTATTTAGTGTATCATTTAGCAACTAGTTTGTTCCCTTATCAAACCTGAAAAGGAATTTACATTACATTACAAATACGCATAAAAACTACAAGCACACTTACTACAAAAATTTAAAACTTAAAAAAAATTCAATGAAATTTTAGTCAAAAACCTAATAAAATAACCCACCAACCTGGTGAGAGTCATAAAATCATCTAAAATTTAATTAAATTAAAAACTGTAACAAAACAGAGAACAACAATATACATATATAAAAAACACCCAAACAACATAAACCATAAAACAGTAAAAGGTTCAACCATACAACCAACATTAACTAGTTCTTAGATGTTTTTAATTTAAATAAAAATAGTTTATACATACTACATAACTTATCAAAATCATTTTTAATATTGGTTTTACCATTCTTTTGTATGTTAATATGAATAACTTTAAAATAAGCCCTCTTCCTCCAGTTGCATTCATTATATCCAGTATAATAAAACTATTGTTTTATTGTAATCCAGTAAACTATTGTTTTATTGTAATCCAGTAAACTATTGTTTAAGTGATTAATTAGGATTCAACGAACATAATGGACTACAAAATTCAAGAATTAAATTTTATATTGGGAAAATAGGCAGCAGATTTCAATAAAGTTACTTAACAATCTAGAAATGCAACTCATTTATAAAAAAGGGATTTTTTCTTAATTCACTTGAGCAATATAAAATGTACAGTTATATTAGAATACAAAACAAAAACTTAAGAAATTACCAATTT
>JBAIZL010000006.1:104861501-104869001 GCA_036971475.1 Prosapia bicincta | reverse complement strand
TCAAATTAATTAAATGTGGATTAGTTTTAATTTTAATTTGTATGAATAGTATAGTGAAGTAGTATGAAAATAAAAACTATCAAAATGTTATTTATTATTGAAAGTCAAAATAATTGTCAATAACAAATATGAATACTAAATGCTACTATTAGGTTGACATTACTAATTATTCCGGTCCTGCAGGAAAATAGTTAATAATGGTTTGGTCATGCGTCGTCTATGACCACACTTAGGCGGAAGTTCATATAGTCTTCTCCTAACTCACATCTTTATCTTCGTCTCCCGCAACCCCCTTACACACATTCACTAAAACCTCACATTGTAACTGCGGCTGGTTCATTGTCCGACCACTGCGTCATAAACCCCCAGTAGCTCAATGAGAATATTTATTGTAATTAGTAATTGTGAGTGTTACCAATAGCTTTCTGTCAGGCATTCATTTTCGAATATTCGAATCTCCAATGTTATCAATTCGAAAACCTGATCATTTCGTTCTAGAAACCAGAAATATTGTGCCAGTACTATAGTGAATGCTATGTAGATAAACTGTACAGGATGACAGCTGTGCTGGAGGTCAGCTGAGCTGGAGGTCAGCTGTGCTGGATGTCAACTGTGTTGGTTGTCAACTGTGATGGATGTCAACTGTGCTGGATGTCAACTGTGATGAATGGTAACTTCACTGGATGTCAACGGTGTTGATTGTCTAACGTGATGGATGTTAATTGCGCTGGATGTCAACTGTGCTGGATGTCAGCCGTGATGAATGTCAATGGTGCTGGATGTAAACTGTGTTGGATGTCAAAACTGTGTTGAATGTTAACTGTGCTGGAGGTCAACAGTGTTGATTGTCTAACGTGATGGATGTTAATTGCGCTGAATGTCATCTGTGCTGGATGTCAGCCGTGATGGATGTCAATGGTGCTGGATGTAAACTGTGTTGGATGTTAAAACTGTGTTGAATGTTAACTGTGCTGGAGGTCAAAGGTGTTGATTGTCTAACGTGATGGATGTTAATTGCGCTGGATGTCACCTGTGCTGGATGTCAGCCGTGATGAATGTCAATGGTGCTGGATGTAAACTGTGTTGGATGTCAAAACTGTGTTGAATGTTAACTGTGCTGGAGGTCAACGGTGTTGATTGTCTAACGTGATGGATGTTAATTGCGCTGGATGTCAACTGTGCTGGATGTCAGCCGTGATGAATGTCATTGGTGCTGGATGTAAACTGTGTTGGATGTCAAAACTGTGTTGAATGTTAACTGTGCTGGAGGTCAACGGTGTTGATTGTCTAACGTGATGGATGTTAATTGCGCTGGATGTCAACTGTGCTGGATGTCAGCCGTGATGAATGTCAATGGTGCTGGATGTAAACTGTGTTGGATGTCAAAACTGTGTTGAATGTTAACTGTGCTGGAGGTCAGCTGTGCTGGATTTCAACTGATTTGGTTGTCAACCGTGATGGATGTCAACTTTGCTGGATGTCAACTGTGTTAGTTGTGAACCGTGATGGATGTCAATTACGCTGGGTGTCAACTGTAATGGATGTCAACCGTGATGGATGTTAATTTTGCTAGATGTCAACTGTGATGGATGTAAACTGCGCTAGATGGCAACTGCACTGGATGTCATTTGTGCTGGATGTCAATCGTAATGGATGTCAATTGTGCTGAATGTCAACTGTGGTGGATGTCACCTGTGGTGGATGTCAACTGTGATGGATGTCAACTGCGCTGAATTGCATTTGCACTGGATGTCATCTGTGCTTAATGTCAACTGTATTGGTTGTCAACTGTGCTGAATGGCAACTGTACTGGATGTCAACTGTGCTGAATGTCAACTGTGATGGATATCAATAGGGCTGGATGTCAACTGTGGTGAATGTCAACTGTGATGTATGTCAACTGCGTTGAATGGCGACTGTGGTGAATGTCAACTGTGATGTATGTCAACTACGTTGAATGGCGACTTTGCTGGATGTCAACTGTGGTGAATGGTAACTGCACTGGATGTCAACGGTGTTGATTGTCTAACGTGATGGATGTTAATTGCGCTGGATGTCAGCCGTGATAAATGTCAATGGAGCTGGATGTCAACTGTGATGTATGTCAACTGCGTTGAATGGCGACTGTGCTGGATGTCAACTGTGGTGAATGGTAACTGCACTGGATGTCAACGGTGTTGATTGTCTAACGTGATGGATGTTAATTGCGCTGGATGTCAGCCGTGATAAATGTCAATGGAGCTGGATGTCAACTGTGATGTATGTCAACTGCGTTGAATGGCGACTGTGCTGGATGTCAACTGTGGTGAATGGTAACTGCACTGGATGTCAACGGTGTTGATTGTCTAACGTGATGGATGTTAATTGCGCTGGATGTCAGCCGTGATAAATGTCAATGGAGCTGGATGTCAACTGTGGAGAATGTCAACTAGTGTGGATGTCAACTGTGATGGATGTCAATTCTGCTGCAGGTTAGATGTGCTGGATGTCAAATGTGTTGGTTGTCAAACGTGATGGATGTCATTTTGCTGAATTGTCAACTGTGTTGGTTCAGAACCGTGATGGATGTCAATTGCGCTAAATGTCAACTGTCATGTATGTCACCTATTACAGATGTTAATTGTGCTGGAAGTCAACTGTGGTGGATGTCAACTGTGCTGGATGTTAACCGTGATGTATGTTAATTGCGCCGGATATAAACTGTGCTGGATGTCAATTGTGCTGGATTTCAAATGTGTTGGATGCGAATTGTGCTGGAGGTCAACTCTGATGGATTTCAACTGTGCTGGATGTAAACCTGTGTTGGATGTCAAAACTGTGCTGTATGTTAACTGCGTTGGTTGCCAACCGTGATGGATGTCAATATTGCTGGATGTCAACTGTTTTAGTTTTAAACCGTGATGGATGTCAATTACGCTGGGTGTCAACTATAATGGATGTCAACCGTGATGGATGTTAATTTTGCTAGATGTCAACTGTGATGGATGTAAACTGTGCTGGTTGTCAATCTTAATAGATGTCAATTGTGCTGAATGTCAACTGTGATGGATGTCAACTGTGGTGGATGTCAACTGTGATGGATGTCAACTGCGCTGAATTTCATTTGACCTGGATGTCAACTGGGCTTAATGTCAACTGTAGTGGATTTCAACTGTGATGGATGTCAACTGTGATGAATGTCATTTTGCTGAATTTCAACTGTGTTGGTTCTGAACCGTGATGGATGTCAATTGCGCTGGATGTCAACTGTCCTGTATGTCACCCATGTTAGATGTTAATTGTGCAGGATGTCAACTGCATTGGATGGCCACTGTGCTGGATGTCAACTGTGGTGGATGTCAACTGTGATGAATGGTAACTGCACTGGATGTCAACGGTGTTGATTGTCTAACGTGATGGATGTAAATTGCGCTGGATATCAACTGTGCTAGATGTCAGCCGTGATGAATGTCAATTGTGTTGGATGTCATCTGTGGAGAATGTTAACTGGTGTGGATGTCAACTGTGATGTATGTCAATTGTGCTGGAGGTTAGTTGTGATGGATTTCAAATGTGTTGGTTGTCAAACGTGATGGATGTTATTTTGTTAAATGTCAACTGTGAAGGTTCTGAACCGTGATGGATGTCACATGCGCTGGATTGAGATCATGTTCTGACTGTCCTGTATGTCACCCTTGATAGATGTTAATTGTGATGGATGTTAACTGTGGTGGATTTTAACTGTGATGGATGTTATTTACGCCGGATATAAACTGTGCTGGATGTCAATTGTGCTGGATGTCAACCGTGATGGATATCAACTATGGTGGATGTCAACTGTGATGTATGTCAATTGTGCTGGATGTCAACTGTGATGTATGTCAACTGCGTTGCATGGCCACTGTGCTGGATGTCAACTGTGGTGGATGTCAACTGTGATGTATGTCAACTGCGTTGCATGGCCACTGTGCTGGATGTCAACTGTGGTGGATGTCAACTGTGATGAATGGTAACTGCACTGGATGTCTACGGTGTAGATTGTCTAACGTGATGGATGTTAATTGCGCTTGATATCAACTGTGCTAGATGTCAGCCGTGATGAATGTCAATTGTGCTGGATGTCATCTGTGGAGAATGTTAACTGGTGTGGAAGTCAATTGTGATGTATGTCAATTGTGCTGGAGGTTAGTTGGGCTGGATGTCAATTGTGCTGGATGTCAACTGTGATGGATAACTATTGTGCTGGATGCCAACTGTGATGGATGTAAACTGCACTAGATGTCAACTGGGCTGGATGTCAATCTCGATAAATATTAATTGCGCTAGATATAAACTGTGCTGGATGTTAACCGTGATGGATGTCAACTGTGGTTAATACCATCCATGATGGATGTCAATTGCGCTGTATGTCAACTGGGCTGGATGTCAATCGTGATGGATGGTTATTACGCTGGATATAAACTGTGCTGGATGTCAATTGTGATGGATGTCAACTGTGGTGGATGTCAACCGTGGTGGATGTCAACTGTGATGTATGTCAACTGGGTTGGATGGCAACTGTACTGGATGTCAACTGTCTTGGTTGTCATCTATGATGGATGTCAATTGCGCTGGATGTCATCTGTAGTGTATGTCAACCGTGATGGATGTCAATTGTGCTGGGTTTCAAATGTGTTGGATGCGAATTGTACTGGAGGTAAACTCTGATGGATTTCAACTGTGCTGGATGTAAACCTGTGTTGGATGTCAAAACTGTGCTGGATGTTAACTGTGTTGGTTGCCAACCGTGATGGATGTAAATTTTACTGGCTGTCAACTGTTTTAGTTGTAAACCGTGATGGATGTCAATTTTGCTGGGTGTCAACTGTAATGGATGTCAACCGTGATGGATGTTAATTTTGCTAGATGTCAACTGTGATAGATGTAAACTGCGCTAGATGGCAACTGCACTGGATGTCAACTGTGCTGGTTGTCAATCTTAATGGATGTCAATTGTGCTGAATGTCAACTGTGGTGGATGTCAACTGTGGTGGATGTCAACTGTGATGGATGTCAACTGCGCTGAATTTCATTTGCACTGGATGTCAATTGTGATAGATGGCAACAGCACTGGATGTCAATTGTGGTGGATGTAAACTGTGACGCTTGTCAACTGCGCTAAATGGCATTTGCACTGAATGTCAACTGGGCTTATTGTCAACTCCATTGGTTGTCAACTGTGCTGGAATTCAACTGTGCTTAATGTCAACTGTGGTGGATGTCAACTGTGATGAATGTCAACAATGATGGAGGGTAACTGTAATGGATTTCAACGGTGTTGATTGTCTAACGGGATTGATGTTAATTGCGCTGGATATAAACTATGTGATGGATGTCAACTGTGGTGGATGTCAACTGTGATGTATGTCAACTGAGTTGGATGGCAACTGTACTGGATGTCAACTGTGATGGATGTCAACTGTGATAGATGTCAATTGTACTAAATGCCATATGGGCTGACAACCTATCTGATCTTCCCTTTAATTAATAAATTAGTGCAGTCAATGTAGGTAAACATAGGTTCTTACCTCTGAATTTTATGTCAATTTACAATCAAGGTTATTTTACATTCAATTTCAAAAATGGTATGGGAACAATTTGAGTTTTTTTAATTTTAAGGAATAAATCCCCCTTCTGCATAAGTTAGAAAAAGTCTAATTTAAACAATCTACCGGTGAAAATTTTATTTAGTTATATAGAATAATTATCCTTTAACATTTTGAAGCATGGTTTATTATTTCAATCAATTTTTCAACACTTAGAAACCAATTCTATGGCCTAAAATCAAGGAAAATTATTTTTTTGTCTTCCTGAATTATTAAGAAGGGAATTATTATGCACAAACAATATTTGTTTACAGCTTGTGATATAACTTATTGATATAACATGAACTTTTAACCATTATAAACCATCCCATACCTTCAAATCAATAAAAAGTATTTTTTTTGGCTTTAATTGCTTTAGTTATGAATTTATAAATACTAAAGTCGTTCATACTAAATAATAACAATCTTACGTTTATGTGAAATACCAAACCTTAGAAACAACCTCTTGTCATGAAATTAATAAGAAAAATTATATTTCAGCAGATTAGGCCGCCTTAACTGACGGAACCTTTTTCACTAATTATGAATTTTTTTAAAATTTTAATTTCTCAACCCGCAAATCTATCCTTTATACATAAATTCAATAAAAACCATCATCAAACATTTTTAAACATTTTACTAGTGTAAATGTGGTTCATAAACATATAATTTATAAATTTGGTAAAAGGGGAAAACCTAATAAAGTTATGAAAGTAAGCATTATAGTATATGAATTTATTTATAGTTTTTTAAAATTATATAATGCTAAATTATACTACAAACAATAATCGTGTAGTATACTCTCAAAACTACTCTTCGTCAGAGCTAGAATCAAATTCTTCTTGGTTAATTGGAGGGAAATTCTGAGAGTTGTCATTTTAGTTTTTATTTCTGTAAGACAGAAAACCATTAAGAACTCCATGTTATGACTGTAAATTTTTTTGTACGGATAATGTAACTGGAGATCTTTAGGCCTTCAACTTCAAACAATAAATGATTTTACGAATTAGAAATGTAAATGATCTAGCCCTTGATACTTCCTTTAAAAAGGTTTTTGGATGAACCAGATTGTATAAAAAATAACAGACCATTCGTTAAATAAACAATCTCAATTAAAAAAAAAAATTTAGGAGCATACATATTATAACTGAAACATCATATATTAGGTATATTATTATTATTTATATATACGTAGGTAAGGTTATTGCTTTCAAACTATAAAAATGTGTGATTGGGTACACACAAACACACACATACACATACACACACATATACATACACACACACACACACACACACACAAACACAAACACACACACACATACATACATACATATATATATATAATATATATATATATATATATATATATATATATATGTATGTTTGTATATATAAATATATATATATATATATATATATATATATATATATATATATATATATATATGTATGTATATATCAATATATATATATATATATTTTTATATATATATATATATATATATATATATATATATATATATATATATTTTCTGAGAGTTGTCAGCACTGCATGTTCCACATTTTGCAAAAGAGCCAAAAGTCTTTCCGACAACCGCAAGGAGTTCCGGATCCTTTTATGCATTTGCAAAATATCATTTTAAGGAGTTCTTCTGGCGCAGGGCTTCTTCGCATAATTAATGGGCTGTTAAGACCCTGCAATAAATATCTACCCCAAGTCTACTGGACGAATATTTTTATTGCCAAACTATATCTGGGCAACCTTATAAGTTTGTACATCTCGGCATCATATATTTGTAAATTTATTAAAATCACATTTTATCGTCACTTCAGTTTACTTTGGTTGCTTGCACCCTTATGTAATACCGATCCTATATATACTGTATATATATTA